>VMDO01020859.1:0-34778 GCA_007922755.1 Pedetes capensis
AGGTTAGTATCTTCAATGCTAAGTCATAGTAACCTCCAAGGCAACAAATGTTAAAATAAACTTTCAAGAAAATGGGGTTATATACATGTGGGTGTTACTTCAATAGAGATTAGAGAATACAGAGAACAAACATTTAACAGAGAAAATTAGAAAATAATATTTACATGCAAAGTTTTTATTTTTTGAATGAAAAAATAAACTTTAAAGAAAAGATTTCTCATATTAAAGCACACGTGAATGAGTTCCATTACAGGTGGTAACATTGAATTGTTTTTATTCCTCCATATTATGGTTCATGGGAAGACAACATTTTTCATTTAAAAACTTGGAGTCACAAATATTAATAATCACTGCTGTTTATCACTATTTGTTGTCTACAAGGTACTAGGCATTATACTCATTGTTGGTGAGGTCAAAATAAGAGAAAAAATGTGGGGAAGCTGATTTTGACTCAAAATATGAAAAGACTTTCCAATAATAACTGTCACAGTGAAAATGGAATTGAGTCTCTTGGTAGATATGCTTCTTATCACTGAAAGTGTGATATCTAATTAAAGTACTCTATGATACTAAGAGAGCAAAACCTAGACATGAGCCAAGACACAAAGGAAAAGACAGGCAGAATAGCAACATCATAAGGCAAAGTTGAAGGAAAGTTCAGCATCTGGGCTCTTAATTCAACCAGAACAACACAGGCAATTAGTGGAGATCCAAGGAAGGGGCCAAGTTACAGAGTCCCAGATGGACAGTCAGTGTGTACAGGTTCAGATGGGCAGATGCATCCACATCAGTTTAGTAAATGACCCCAAACTTACAAGTCCAGGGCATGTGAGTTCCTGAAGCTGGCAGTGGAAAGATAGAACACAGAAGCACAAATAAGCCAAAAGGAGCCTGGGATCAGGAGCACGAATCCACCTGCTGGTAGACCACAAAAAACAGCCAGAAGGGCATTGCTGGACAAGGAGATGTTGAAATAAAGCTACTTCTTTAATACAGCTTCGTATTTAGGAGCTCAGTCAATCTGTCTTTGATTTAGAACCACCTGAGAAAACTACTAGTTACAAAATGAAAAAAAAGTAAGCATGCATTAATAACAAATGAAATCCAAGCACTTGGGTTCAGTGACCTTTTCAGTACCGCAGTTGTCAAGATGCAAGAAGAAATAGCTAATTGTACTCTGGGCACCAAAATTAGGAAAATAATTTGATATACAACTAAGTCTATCAAAAAGATAATTTCTATCTATTAATATTTCTCGTCTTATTGTTGTTGTCGTTAGGTGCCGTTGAGTCATGTCCAACTCATAGCAACCCTCGTAGGGTTTTCATTGGCAGATTGTTTTTGGGATTGCCTTGGGAGTGGGTTGCCACGTCCTTCTCCCATTTTTGTGGTGCTGGGAATCGAACTCGGGACCTCAGAGACTGCAGAGCGGTGCTCTACCAACTGAGCTAAATCCCAGCATTTCTCGTCTATTACAGCAAATATTTTCTTTTCAAAAATTTAGTGGATCTATTGAAAGGTTTTCAATGTATTGTTAATTCAGTTAGAACATCTTACGCATAGAAATCTTTATTATTACTCTATTTACCATGATTGTTTTTAGTTACAAGGATTTCTTACTAAAACATATTCCACAAATTGATTGATAACCAAACTATGTTGTTGAGATACTAATATTTATACTTATTAAGTTCTTTTAAAGTAGATTATTAACTAATAATTATATTTTATGAATCTACATTAGGTTTGTTACACTAATGCTAAGAATATAAACATAGACATTATATAATTTTATATATACCACACAAACACACGTCTACATGCACACAAACCTCACAATACTAGTATTCACTATAGAATTTAAGTATACTTTAAACTTACCTCCCAACTTATATCACAGTGACTAATATTTGAAATTTTGAGTCAAAGACTTCCAGTGGAAAAGAAAAGTCATCTACCAGGTCACAGGAAAAATAGATACATCTTTAGGTATTTTAACATGTTAGTATCTGTACGTTTGCTGTATATTTAGCATAGCACAAAAACATTTTTGTACAATATATGAGATTGTTTAATTACCTTTTCCTTTCCAATTTCTCAGACTATTTTTATATGCAGCATCCTTATTGAAGGTTAACAAATTCTTACAAGAATCAAGAGAGATATTAGTGGTTCTATATTATGAAAGCCTGCAGCTGTAGCCCTGTGGCATCCGATCCCGTCAGATCTCGGAAGCTAAGCAGGGTTGGGCCTGTTTAGTACCTGGATGGGAGACCGCCTGGGAATACCAGATGCTGTAGGCTTGGGAGAAGGACCTAGCAACCCCCTCCCAAAAATCAACCTGCCATTGAAAACCCTATGAACAGCAGAGAAGCACTGACAATAGTGTTTCCCCTGTTGTACAGAGGGTCACTATGAGTTGGATACCGACTCAACGGCACCTAACAACAACAACAACATATTATGAAAAGAATACTGATGCTCTGACAGCTTTGATTATTTACCACTGCAAAGTCTAAATATTATTTTGACTAATCTTCTTATGCTTACCTATACAATTAAATATATCTTTTATAGACAGATAAATTTATACATATATTTAAATATATGACAGTCTTATGGATGATACTATTATGCTTCTTAAAGTAGAACAAAGGTTACTTATTACACATGTTAATGTGAAAATTAAATTACAATGAAAAGCTAATTATTTGTTTTAACTGCATTAAGGGATAATTGAAGTAATTAAATCAGTGGACTCTTCTGAGCAATATTTTAGATCACTGTTCATGAACAGCTAAATAAAATAAGGTGCTATTTTCATCATAATTCTATTTTAAATTAGTTAAGCAACACATACTGTGTATCTTCCAGATAAAGAACACCTCATGGTCTCCTAATGAACTTTACTGGAGGCTCAAAAAAAAATATGGCTCTAGTCTTCAAGAAATCTAACTGCAGCCATACCAAAACAAAAGCATTTTCTCTCCCTCCCTCCCTCTCTCTCTCTCTCTCTCTTTCTCTCTCTCTCTCTCTCTCTCTCTCTCTCTCTCTCTCTATCTCTTTATCTCTCTCTTTCATAAGTCCAAACTTTCTTATATTTGAAAACCAGGTACATTTGAGAATGAAAAGAACAAGGAGTTTGAGCATAGAAAATTAACAAACTTGTTCACTTGCTATATACGATTAAAATTTTCTTGTAGAATGCATTGTTACCTACTTGTACTTGATGTTAAGTTTATTTAACATGTGGCTTGGTAATCTAGAGGCTCATATATTACACACATAGGAAATCTTAAGTAAGCATCTTAATGAATAAATTCATATGATGTAATCGCTCATAATGCTGTGTCTTAGCCTTTGGAAAATATAAACCTGATTTTTAGAAGCATATTATGACTTCAGGCTGTCCTCAGTTTTCCCTAGCAAATAAATATAACTTTATGAACATCAAATTTTCCAATGAAAATTTAATGAAAATACACATGTATGTGCACATCTACCACCCAACGCACACACACAGACAAAAATACACAACATCATCCTCAGGAAATGACATGTTTCCATATAAAAGAAAAGAAAACAGAACTCCCATCTTAACTGGATTGTTAAGCTATCACTTGTATTGAAAATAAGAAAAAGTAAGTTCTGGTTAAGTTGAGCACTCTTGCACAGAAAAATGGCCATAGGTGGTAGACAGGGGGAGGCCTCCATAAGGATTGCTAACCATGCAAGAAGGTTAACAAGCCATAGCTAACAATAGTACATTGGAATAAAGGAAGGAACTATTATAAACATAAATATTTTTATGGATGATTGAACAGTCTTCAAACTCCAAGAGCCTGGTGGTAACTGCTGGTAAACTAATGGCCTTCACGTTCTTAACTCCTGTCCTCATTTTTGAATGGTTGAAAAGTACGCCCTACTTGAAAACTATTCCTATATGAAAGCTACTGGGAAAAAGTATTAGATGTGAAGATCATTGCAAAGCTATTTTTAATTAAGTGACTAGAACACAACAGTGTGCCATTTCCAAGGAGAACATAAAAATCACTCTGCAAAACAAAAAAAATCTGCTTGATATGTGTTAGTACATAATAGAAAAATACATGTTAGAGACTGTCTGTATCCTTGTAAACTAAAACAACTGATCTGATCTTATGCCTCCTCAAATCCAGAATTTTATAACTTGGAGCCATTGAAAATAGATTGAAAATCTGATTTGTAACAATACTTTATGCTTTGGTACATTGGTTATTTTAAGCTGGCCTTTCCAATTTCCATTTCTGTAATGATGACCTTGTAATAGGATTTTTGTGTAAGAATGAGTAAGCTAACACAGATACTGAGTACTGCTCTACAAACAATCTGTATTAATTAATTAATGTGACTCATCAGTGGAAAGATTGATTAGGGGATAGAAAAGAGAAAAAGTGAAGAGGTCACCCATGATCTAGTAAGACAGCCCACTCACAGTGACTGCTGGTTAAGAGGAAAAATATGAACAAGTCTCCAAAATAGCTTTCAAAGCAATCAAAATCTCCAAATACCTAAGTAGTATAAAACTCAAGTGCAGAACTCAAAAGCAAAGAAATATAGCTACAAAAAGGTAAGCCCATGTCAAAAATCAAATTTGGAATAATTGAAGCATAAAAGCAATAGCCATACTGCCCTGTTAAGGGTTGTCATGAAATAACTGACCAAATTAAAGCAGCACAACACAGAAGTCAAAACCAAAAAGTTCTGCAGTGCTGGAGGGCAGCTGCACTTCCCCTAGCTGTAGACTTTCTTGACCAAAGTAATTGCTAATAGTGTAAGAGGCTATCCCATCCATAGACATTTACATTTTAATGAGGATTTGTGAAACTTTAAAACCTTTCTACAAAGTGTGTATTCCATTATTAAATGGCAGAATGTCAAACTCTGTTGAGGTTATTTTGTGGCAGAGAGCCTTTCTTAGGAAGCCATAAATATGGCTTAACTGGAAACCAAGGGCCTGACACCAGAGTTCCATTTAATCAAGAGATTTAGAGGAAATTTGACATTATCTAAGAAGCAAAGGTGAACTGTGAAGGATTAGAGAGGCCCTAAAACAGCACAGAACCAAAGCAATTTATAACTGAGAAATTCAAGAAGAGAAATTCAAAGCTGGCCTGGTATTTTTAGTCTAATAGAAGTAACTGGCATTTCCTTTCTCCTAGCTCTCTTTGGGCCAATAATTGCAGGCTTCCTTTAAGTTACAACAGTAAAACTTCTAGTGAAGTAAGACTAATTGCATTGTCTTTACCATAATTTCCTCCGCTCCTCTCCTAAAATGACCGTGAAAATGACAAATAAATGATGGCGGTGTGATCTATCCCCAAGTGAACACAGGAATGGGAGCACAAAATTGAGGGAGCTATGAAGCAAAGTCTAGCTTGGGTTTTGGTTTTGTTTTGTTCTGTTTCCTCTGAACTTGGGGGTTGAACCCAGGGCCTCACATGTACTTTGCCAGTGCTCTATTACTAGATTGCACCCTCAAATCGTATACATTTTTTTTTATTTTGAGTCAGGGTCTCACTAAATTGCTCAGGCTGCCTCTGGCCAGCCTCAAGCATGTTATCCTCCTGCCTCTGCCTCCCAAGTTGCAGGGATTGCAGGCATGCGCCACAGTGCCCGGTTTGAAAGTCCATATATTTGATTTGGCAGAGCAGAGGAAACCAGTGTCTTACCACAGGACCCACCAGAGAGTTCTGAAAATGGACATACCCGTTTCTTTGCAAAAATGAATACACCTCTGGGATTGGAAACAGGTGCACTGGCTGAAGGTCTGTTTAAGAAAATGCAAACTCCTCAGTTCCTTAGTCAGCTAGCTAGTATTTGCCCATCTCACATCCAATCCAAACCTGGATGTTTGTTTTCTAAAGAGAATAAGTCAAGGATGTTCGAGGGTTGGGGGCATGCAGCAGAATTTAGTGCAGCTGTACCATGAGGAAAAGGTGGAAATTCTGCACATTGAATCCTACTCCTTCCAGTGAGCTTCTTGGTGCTTTAGTTGCAAATATCAGCACACATGAAACTTGAGAAAAATTCTTAATTGGAAGTTTTGTCACACAAGCCAAACAGAGAAAATAATTCTGGAGTGAAAAGATTTCAGTGCAGGAAGCCAAAGAAAATGTGGGACCACTTTTATTGAGAGAGATACGAGAAAATGCCATACATGAACAAAACAAAGACAGGAGAGTATAAACAGAATATTCACAGAACAATCAAAAAATAACTCTTGACAATCAAAAAGAAGATCCAAAATAAAAAAGAAAAGAAAAGAAAAACAGAATTGAAGGATGGCACTGGCCAGACCCTCTTAGAAAGTGCAACTAAAACCAAAGGACAAACAGTAGTGAAAAAATGAAGGGAAAGTTGAGACTCCATCTATGACACTGAATAGTCAAGTGATTCAAATCCTTAAAAAGAGAATAGAGAACACTAAAAATTTCATAGATTCTAAGGATAAGAATTTCCAAACTGAAGAGATTCATAAGTGGCTCAATGTATAAATGGGTAAAAAACTTTGTGTCATTATGTAATTTAAGAACACTGAAATAAATCAAAAGGAGTATTGCACTGGGAAAAGCTGTTGCAAAAGACCTCTTTAAAGTGCTGAAAAGTAAAGATGTCACATTGAAGACAAAGGTGCACCTGACTCATGCCATGGTATTTTCAGTCACATCATATGCTTGTGAAAGCTGGACATTGAATAAGGGAGACAGGAGAAGACTTGATGCTTTTGAATTATAGTGCTTTTGAATTATAGTGCCTTTAAATTATAGTGCATGGTTACTGTACTATTGGCTGATGGATTAACATCCGAACAGTCTCTGGTTGTGGATGACAACTGTAGTCATTTCATTCAGTTTTGGTTTTCCAGACAGCTTGCCAGTTGTTACCCTTTTTCTTTCCTCCCTGAGGAAGAGGACTGGGAGATACAGAGCTCAATTGACTAAGAGCCATGGTCAGCACTTCTCCCTGGCCATCTGGACTGCTAGAAGTGACCCAGAGGACTCTAGGCAATGACATCTGGTGTGCAAATCAACTTAGTGAACCTACCCCAGTGAAAATGCACCCTACTAGGTCCTGGGGACATCAGTCCTCAAGGAGGTTATGAAGGGTGAACACCCTGTCAATGCCAGTGTAACCCAGCAACTCCCTGAGGATGGATAGTCAGCACAAGAGTAAAAGAGATGTGGAGGAGATTTTGCATAATGTACCTGATTTCCACCTTGTTCCTGAGGCAATGATGAACCTTGGACTGAGGGGTTATATATAAATCTGAAAGTCTACCTGGATCTCCCCTTATCTAGAGCCTTCCAGAACTTCACTTGATACCTGAAGATAGAAGTAAGCAGGCTTTTTTTTTTTTTTTTTTGCATAAACTACCGTGAGAAGCCTGCAGCCTACCACTGTGGCGTGTCATCCATCAGACCTCGAAAGCTAAGCAGGGTTGGGCCTGGCTAATACTTGGATGGGAGACCGCCTAGGAACACCAGATGCCAGAAGGACCTGGTAATGCACTCCCAAAAACAATCAGCCATTGAAAACCCTATGAATAGCAGAGAAGCATGACAATAATGTTTCATCTGTTATATGTAGAGTCGCTATGAGTTGGACACTGACTCAATGGCACTAAACAACCACCAGCATAAGGAAAAATAAAGTGTTTGTAAGATGCCTTTTCCAGAATTATTTTTATGAGAAAATATAGTATCTACAATGGGTTTTAAGTATTTTTAAGATTATTATTGATTACTGCTTACTTTCTTCTGTACGTACCATTTCTGAGGCTGTCTAGCACACACTGCAATATTGATTGCAATGCTATAGTTTTTTACTGGAAATTTTTAATGTACACTTTAATGTGATTCATTCTGACTCGCTTTTCATTGTAACATTTCCATATATGCATTTTGTTGTACATTATTCATATAGGTTCCCTCTTACCCTCTTGTGCATTTCCTCCCCCCATTGCCACCCCCCAGCAAAGACTTCTCTTCCATTTACTTGTATTTTATGGTAATATTTTTCTATATATCCTTGGGTTCCAGTTCTGTTTAAGACAGAAACTTTTTCTATAGTGAACTTTCTTTTTACCTTGTCAGAACTATTACATGCATTTTCTAGACCATCTATAATAATACCATTCTTAGCTTTTTTAAATTATGATCCAACCTTTGTAAAGGATTTTTTCCTTCTTATAATTTTGATTCAGCTCCCACATATGAGTGAGAACATGTGGTATTTCTCTTTCTGACCTTGTGTTTGTTCACTTAAAATAATTTTCTCCAATTCCATCCATTTTGCTGCAAATGGCATTAACTGATTTTTTTTATTGCTGAGTAGTATTCCATTGTGTATATATACAATAGTTTTTTTATCCATTCTTCTGTTGATGGGCACTTTGGTTGATTCCATATCCTTGCTATTGTGAAAATTGCTGCATTGAACATGGAGATGCAGATGTCTCTATGGTAGGATGACCCATCTCCCTTTGGGTAAATTCCCAATTGTTTTATAGCTGGGTCATATGGTAGATCAGTTTTTAGTTTTCTAAGATACCTGCCTGCAGCGGTAGCCCTGTGGCATCCGATCCCGTCAGATCTCGGAAGCTAAGCAGGGTCGGGCCTGGTTAGTACCTGGATGGGAGACCACCTGGGAACACCAGAAGCTGTAGGCTTGGGAGAAGGACCTGGCAACCCCCTCCCAAAAGTCAATCTGCCATTGAAAACCCTATGAACAGCAAAGAAGCACTGACAATAGTGTTTCCCCTGTTGTACAGAGGGTCGATATGAGTCGGATACCAACTCGATGGCACCTAACAACAACAACAACAACAAGATACCTGCATATTGATTTCCATAGTGGTTGGACCAATTTACAGCTCCACGAACGATGTAAGAGTGTTCCCTTTTCTCTGCAAGCAACCTCACCAGCATTTGTTGTTATTTGTTTTATTGATCTTGGCCATTTTTACTGGTGTAAGGTGAAATCTCAGAGTTTTAATTTGCATTTCCCTAATGGCTAGGGATAGTGAGCATTTTTTTCATGTGTTTCATGGCTTTATGGACCTCTTCATTTGCAAACTGTCTATTCAGTTCCTTTGCCCAATTGTGTATTGGGTTATTTGTTTTCTTGGGAATTTTTTTCCTGAGTTCTTTATAAATTCTGGTAATTAGACCTTTGTCTGATGTATAGGATGCGAAAATTTTTTCCCATTCCGTGGGGGTTTTCTTGACTCTATTAATTGTTTCTTTTGCTGTGCAGAAGCTTTTTAATTTCTTGTAATCCCATTTATCTATTCTTGCTGCAATTTCTTGAGCAAATGGAGTCCTATTAAGGAAATACTTTCCTATGCCTATATGATGGACTGTATTACCTATCTTGTCTTCTATAAGTTTTAAAGTTTCTGGTTTTATGTTGAGATGCAGAAGAAATGGACAAATTTATTAACACATATAACTTACCAAAGCTAACCGCAGAAGACATAACTGACTTAAACAAGCCCATTACATATACAGAAATAGAAAAGGCAATAAAAAATCTCTGAACAAAGAAGAGCCCAGGTCCTGATGGATTCACAGCAGAATTTTACCAAACTTTTAAAGAAGATATAATATCCATCTTCCTCAAATTGTTCCCAAAAATAGAAAAGGAGGGAACACTCCCAAATTCTTTCTATGAAAGAATTTCATCACCCTGATACCTAAACCAGGAAAAGATTCATCTAAGATAGAGAATTATAGATCCATCTCCCTTATGAATTTAGATGCAAAAATATTTAATAAAATTCTGGCAAACAGAATCCAGCAGCATATGAAAAAGATTATTCACCATGACCAAGTGGGAATTATACCACAGATGCAAGGCTGGTTCAACATATGGAAATCCAGTATATCAAGAAACTGTCAAACAAAAACCACATGATCATTTCAATTGATTCTGAAAAGGCCTTCGACAAAGTGCGACACATATTCATGGTCAAAACGCTGGAGAAGATAGGTATAACAGACAAATACCTTAATATCATAGAAGCCATTTAGGACAAACCTACAGCCAACATTATATTAAATGGAGAAAAACTGAAACCGTTTCCTCTTAGATCTGGAACAAGGCAAGGATGTCCTCTCTCTCCTATTCTATTTAACATAGTAATTGAAGTCCTCACCAGGGCAATCAGATAAGAGAAAGAAATCAAAGGGATAAAAAGTGGCAATGAAGAGGTCAAATTATCCTTATTTGCAGATGACATGATTTTATACCTGAAAGACCCCAAAACCTCAACCAGAAAACTACTAGAACTAATCATCTCCTTCAGCAAAGTGGCAGGATATAAAATCAATACACAAAAATCAATAGCTTTTCTTTACACCAACTGCAAACAGTAAGAGAAGGAAATTTCAGAAAAAATACCTTTCACAATAGCCCACTAGAAAATTAAATGCCTTGGAATCAATCTAACCAAAGATGCTTCAGATCTCTACAAGGAAAATTTCAAAACATTAAAGAAAGAAATAACAGAGGACACTGAAAAATGGAAAGACCTCCCCTGCCCCTGGATATGGAGAATTAATATAGTAAAAATGGCTATCCTACCAAAGCAATTTATAGATTTAATGCAATCCCTATTAAAATTCCACTGACTCACCTTAAAGAAATAGAAAAAAGATCCAAAAATTCAAATGGAAACACAAAAGACCACGTATAGCCAAAACACTCTTAAGTTGCAAATCTAATGCAGGTGGAATCACAATCCCTGACTTCAAGCTATACTATAAGGCAGTGGTAGCAAAAACAGCTTGGTACTGGCACAAAAATAGGCCTGAAGACATGTGGAACAGAATAGAAGACCCAGAAATACCTCAACATATCTATAGCCACCTTATTTTTGACAAAGGAGCAAAGCAAGTAAAATGGAAAATGGATAGCCTTTTCAATAAATGGTGCTGGGAAACATGGTCATCCACATGGAGAAAAATGAAAACTGACCCACATCTCTCAATATGCAGGAGAGTTAACTCAAAATGGATAAAAGATCTCAGCAATGCTATAATTCTTAGCAGATCATATCCAAGAGCACTTGTAGATTTGGAGAAGGGAGGGAGAAAGCTGTTATCTGGGAGTGGTAATTGCATTCTTACCAGATTCTTCAAGTATAAAATTAGTCATGCAGGAATTCTTTAGGTGGTGAGAGGAGAAAGGAAGAGTGGAGATCACAAGGCAGAGTCAAGGATGAGGGAAGTACATTGAGCATGGTGATGTTCAGATTCCCTTTATCGGTCTGAGAGTATGACAGAAACAGAAATGAAAATTCATACTGTAACCTATCTAGATGGCAAAAGCAGAGAGAGACCTTTAAGCCATCTCTTCAGTCCCTTTTTCCTTTCTCCTTATCTCCCACATTCTCTTGGTGTGCCAAGTCCCAAATGTCACACCCCCAGAGGCAGTAAACAAAAGGCTAACTGGAATTGCTTAGTCTGGAGAGGATTTTGATTATCTTAATACCCTCCTATGTATTGCATATCTGCAACCATAGCACCCTGGCATCCGATCCCACCTGATTTCAAAAGCCAAGCAGGGTTGGCCTGGATAGTCCTTGGACAGGAGATGGCCTAGAAATACCAGGTGCTGCAGGCTAGGGGGAAGGACCCGGCCGTCCACTCTTGAAACAATCCGCCATTGAAAACCTTATGAATAGCAGAGAAGCACTGACAATAATGCCAGGCATGGCACAGTGTTGGATAGTGTTTTGTTCTGTTGTACACAGAGTCTGTATGAGTTGGACCCGACTCAACAGTACCTAACAGCAACAACAAATTAATGAGATAGTTACATATCCTGTACACTCTTTCCTTTTTAAAAATTGCTCAGGTTGAGCTCTCTGAAAAGAATATAAGACATACAGTTAAATTTGAACTTTAAATAGATAATGAATTTTTTTTGCTAAAATGATACAAATGTTGCATGGAACAAATAAAAATTATTTGATGTTTATCTGAAATTCAGAGTTTACTTGCTATATCTGGCGACCTTTGACACAGACACATTCCAAAGCTAGGTCATGACAAAACAGATAAATGATATTTGGGGTTTATCCTAACTTTCTCTGATAAGTGTGCTCTCTGGGCTCACATTCACAGTGATCACGATCCAGTTGTTCATTCCCATCTCCCTCTGTTCCCTGAACCTCACCTCCCCCTTGTCCTCCCATGCTTTTTACGAAGGGAACTTGTGTACTGGTTTCAAAGTAAGATGTTCCATTAATTCACCCAGTGTGAGCACCTGGAAGGCTGGGAGGGTGCTAAGGTCAAGAAAGAAAACAGCCAGAGCATGTTTCCAGCAGCTAACTCCTTGCCAACAACCTGTTCTGTTTAGGTAGAATGCATTCATTTATTCACAGGTACTTCTGAATTCCTACAGGGAGTCAGCATTTCTTTGTTCTGCATTACTGCTCCTTTGCTGTGTGCATCCCTTCTCAGTTTCTCCTTCTGTCTATCTGCCCTTCCCCAAGTCACATACAGGATTCCTTCAGATTTATTTGAATAGCACTTATGGATAAACCAGGTCTCATGGATAGGTTATGAGTAATTGGAAATGGAGAATTATGTATGTTTGCTTAAACGGGACCTTTAGAAACTTGTTTCCAGCTACCTCATTCTCTAATTAAAACACTGAGACCCAGACAAACTGATCTGTTCTTCCTACCACCTGGTGCCCATCACTAGTGTGTGTGGAGGTTCATACCAGGGCTTGAGACCCAATGACATCTTGATATGAATCCTGAAAATTATATACTTATCATGAACTTCTTTTACCATCTTTGAAATAGTGGAAATGATGACCTAACCAGGTTTTGGAGTAAATTAAATAAGCATATGACTATCAAGCAACTTAACACAGAGTGGGAACTCGTTGTCTCTTTCCTTACCCTCCTTTTTCCTTGAGGGCTAAATCACAACTAGATAATGTTATAACCCCATTTAAAACTTCAGGCTTCTGATTGTTACCTTCCTCTCCAAACTATTCTACTTGTAAGTGGAGATTTTATAGATTTTGGAAAGGAAGACTAGGTATTATTGCAGTAGTTACTACTTAGATGATTACAAAGAAATTAAGAGTAACCATCTCTTCATCTAGGCTAACAAATGAATAACAGAGATAGTTTGAAAAGTGAAATCTGCCATTTTTATAAGGGTAGGAGGAAAGGAGAAAAAGAGAAAGACTCATACAAATGATTGTAAAAATTTTTCCATGGAGGGATAATGGTTTGGGGACAATTTCATGCTTTTAGTTTCAACTCTATTTAGAATCTGGGAAAGCCAGAAAACAATAAGGACAGTAAGTGAGCAGGCTGTGGGGTCAGGTAAATAGGCTCTGGATGCAGGTTCTGCTGCTTATTAGTTATGCAACATGTGGACACATGTCCTTATAACTCTTCCCTTCCTTATTGGTATAACCTGGGGTTCCAATAGGGCCCAGTTCATTTGATACTGTGAGCAGTCATCTCCTCAGAAAGTATCCTGTACCCCATATGTGCCCGGCTCTATGCTCAAAGTAATGAGGACACATGAGCACAGATGACACAGATGACTCAGATGAGGACTAGATGACACTGTTTAGAAATAACTAAGAGAGCATAAGCCTGCAGCTGTACCACTGTGGCATACCATCCTGTCAGATCTCAGAAGCTAAGCAGGGTGGGGCCTGGTTAGTAGTTGGATGGGAGACCGCCTAGGAACACCAGGTGCTATAGGCTTGGGAGACAGACCCCGCAGCCCACCCTCAAAAAACTATCAGCCATTGAAAACTCTATGAATAGCAGAGAAGCACAATAATGTTTTCCTTGTTGTACATAGGATCACTATGAGTCAGATACCGACTCCATGACACCTAACAACAACAAGAGAATAAGAGAAACTAGCTTTCATAGGTGGTCCTGGAAAGCTTTCTTTGTCAGGTGGTATATCAGCTGAGGTCTAAAGTATAAGAGACAATCAGTCCTGCAAAACACAACAGTAAGAGCAGCACACACACACAAAAAGGCAAAAACTTGCCAGAGGATGAAACAGCAAGCGCAAGTGTGCTGAACTGAAAAGAATTTGATGTGTTGCAAAATGAGCAAAGGGAGGAGGGATGTAAGTTGAGGGTAGTGAGACAAGCAGAGCCTTTTAATCTATAGTGAGAAGTTCGAGTTTCAAGAGCAAAGTGAGTTAGTGGAGATTTTTAAATAAGAGGTGACCTGATTTGATTCAGTTTTGAAAAATCTTTGAAAAATCTATAGGGAAAATGGGCATCAGTATGTGGCACATAATGTCAAATAAATGTTAATATGTTATTATTGTTTATTTAATGGCAATGCTACAACATATTATTGTTGATATTAATATCGAGGTATACCCAGAATATTAATAATACCGTCATACACTTGATGACCATTTGCAGAAATTAAAATGACATGCTAACTTACCACCAAGTAGGATAAATTCTTTTTCAGCAAATGTTGATTTCTTTGTGTCCTTGAGCAAGTTAACTTCTCTGAACCTCAATCCCTTGATTTGCAGAATGTTAATAATGATAAGGCTATTGTAGAATTTAAATGAGAAAATATAAAATGCATAGTAGAATGTCAGAGAGTACCAAATAACAAATGCTACCCATGATTATCATTTTAAATATGTTTATGAAGGGAAAAACATGACTGGATACATTTTTCAGCCCTCAGATTCTTAAGAGGATGAAGTACAAGTAGGAATAAAGCATAGCAGTCACTGTGACTATCTATCGTCTTTGTCCCTGCACAGCTCCTCCCCTTACTCCTTTGCGTGGGTAATCTCTACCAGTTAGTACATGTTGGATCCTTACCAATGATGAAGAATATCTTGTTTCCCCCTAAATGGTGGACAAACTACAACACACTCTCTCTCTAGTTACAGCAATTGAGGCAGAAATGGGCATTATGTGACTCAAACTTGACCAATCAGAATCCAGCCAGGGAGTTTTCTAGCACAGCAACAAGAGAAGACTCTGGTTTTGCTAGAGCAGGTAGGTGAATAAGTTGAGTCTGAGACTCCTACCAGTCCTGTTTGCTTATTGACAGAGATACAGAGTCCTGTTGGCATTAAGGAGCTAAACTAAACTATTCCTAAAGCTAGCCTTTCCACTACTCATCTCCACTTACATGAATCAGTATGTTCCCCCTTTTATCTTCAACTAGTATCGGGAAACAGATTCAGTCTAACAGACGATACAATTCAGTTCTGAGAGACAGTCACCCATTTGGGACACAAACTTAGTGTTCTCCAAACCAAGCCCTTTCCTTAGTTTCTAGAAAAGGACCTTGATACAGTCCCAGGTGCCAAAAGAGTGTTGCTATTAAGAGTCTTTCACTTCACTGAAAGGTAGATGGGAATGGATTTTCCTTCCCAGAGCCCTGCTGCTCTTTCTACTCTGGTCTCTCCTCTGACCTGGCTCCTGATCTCCCTCACATGTCAAGGCAGTCCAGTTCTGAAAGTTCTCTGGGTCTAATCTGCTGTCCAGTCTGCCTGTTGTTAATGCCACTCTAGCTGGTACTATAGAAAATAGAATGCAAACCTTTTAGGTATACTATCAGGTATGTTTGAAGGGTTTATATGAATGAAAAATAACAAGAAAGAAAACCCTTTATGGCTAAGTCCCAAGAGGAGGATATCTTCTTTGTCACTTCTAAAGCAATGGCAGAGTTTAGAAATAATTCCTGCCCTATCTAAATTCTCAATAAATATTTTAGGAAGTCTGATAGCTTCAAAGAGAGAATGAATTTAAGATCTTCCCTTCTTACAAACTATCTCAGTCACTTTCAAGTTGGCTTAGTTTAATAGTGTGCCCAGGTACTTTCACATTTATCCAAGAAGTAAGGCTATATGTTTCTGGGAATGGGTTGATTAAAGTTCAATCCCTCCTTACTGCTCAGTATCTGGTATCTCCTACTCCCCTATCATGCCTACTGTGCTTCTGACCCCAGCTCACACGCAGGGTGTGTGAGACAGCATGATGTAGTACGAAGAAGCTCTGTGTAGTAGAGAACATATAGGCTTTGGATTTCCAATGCCCAGGATCTCTCCCCCCTCATTTTAGCTCTATGACGTTGAGTCAACCATTTTGCTTTTTTTTATCACTGGTTTCCTTATCAGGAACTAATACCTATCCTGTAACACTGTTTACATTTAGAAACAGTACATTTATGATTTCTGATAAGGTCTTAGATACTGTATAGATTACTTTAATCAGTAACAGCATATAATTATCAAAAATTTCAGGCTCTGAAATCCAGCTGCTTGATTTGGAACCCAGCTCCTCCAATCACTGGTTTTGTTGTATTGTTGTTGTTCTTGTTGTTAGGTGCTGTCGAGTCAGTATCCAACTCATAGCGACCCTCTGTACAACAGGGGAAACACTATTGTCAGTGCTTCTCTGCTGTTCATAAGGTTTTCAGTGGCAGATTGATTTTTGGGCGGGGGTTGCCAGGTCCTTCTCCCAAGCCTACAGCTTCTGGTGTTCACAGGCGGTCTCCCATCCAGGTACTAACCAGGCCCGACCCTGCTTAGCTTCCGAGATCTGATGGGATCGGATGCCACAGGGCTACTGCTGCAGGCCTTTTGTTGTATTAGGCATGTATTTATCCTCACAAATATGAAGTAGGCTCATCTGTAATTGGGGAATGTTAATTATATCAATTTCATAAGTTTGGTGTGGACAGTGAGATATTGATGAATCATCATTTTGCTCAAATTTAAACATGAAATAGTATTAAAGTATCACAAAAGCAACATTCTAATTACAGGATAGCCTGAGAGAGAAATTAAGTGTTGGTGAGCATCTACCATGTACAACGGTTGTTCTAGGCACAAAGGCAGAGCAGTGGCAAAAACTTTGGTGCCCTCACAGTGTTTATATATTTGTGTTCATATAACCGTAATTAAACCCTTGTGGATTTCATGACAATAAATTTGAACATTAATTCAGCATTGTGTCCAGAGTAAAGTGAAAGTAATATTTTTTCTAGTGTTGTTAGGGGCTGTCAAGTTTGGTCCAACTCTTAGCAACCCTACATATAACAGAACGAGAAACACTTCCAAACAATGTGCCATGCCTGGCACTGTGTCAGTGCTTCTCTGCTATTCATAGAGTTTTCAATGACATATTGTCTTGGGATTGTTTTGGGAGTGGGCTCCCAGGTCCTTCCTCCATTTTTGCAGTGCTGGGGATTGAACCCAGGGCCTCAGAGAGCATAGACCTGCACTCTTCCAATTGAGCTAAATCCCAACCCCAGTTTTTCAAATACTTTGTTTTTTGAGTGCATTCCTTTCATAACTATAAGCAAAGGGAAAGATGTCATGTATCATAGGTATATCATCAATTTCCAAGCATTACCAAGTAAAGAGGATATTATAATTTTGCAAAAACTCTCAAAATGTTTGTAAATAGTAGAAAAAAATCTAATTTTGAAAATAAATGACCATACTTTCTATATATTGGGATGATTTTTAGATAGTTTATGTTTTGAATATATTAGAGGAAAAATCAATGTTATATTTCTGAACTGTTTTTACCGGCTTGTGGATTCAAATTAATCTTGCAGATTAACAAAAAATGTAATAATCAAGGCAAATGTAAGTGAAGAATATATTATTATAGCATGGAAATCTGTAAGCATAAAGTATGTACTCCATAAACACTTGTTGACTGAGTTGTGAATTCATATAACAGACATGTCATAAACTGCAACAGTTATTTCACAGGAAGTAGTTTGTTTCTTAATTTTATTCTGGTTAGAAAATAGAGGAAGCTAAACAAATTTATAAGCAAAACTTTAGCTTCCAAGGAAAATTAGTTTCTCTAGAAAAAAGCTCTGACTATCCATCTCTAATACACACCGCCTATAAATATTTCAGCCTGCAGCCATAGCACTGTGGCATCTGATCTGGTCAGATCTCGGAAGCTAAGCAGGGTCAGGCCTGGTTAGTACTTGGATGGGAGACCACCTGGGAACACCAGGCGCTGTCAACTTGGGAGAAGGACCCAAAGCAACCCACTCCTCTAAAACAATCAGTGATTGAAAACCCTATGAATGGCAAAGAAGCACAGCAATAGTGTTTTGCCTGTTGTACATAGGGTCGCTATGAGCCAGACACTGACTACACAACACCCAACAGCAACATCAATAAATATTTCAGGACAACTAACCTCCCTCAAAATTCAAAAATCAAACAGAAAAAAAAAGACAAGAAACTGAAAAGGGATGATCAAACTCAATCAAAGGGCATGAAACAACAGATAGAGTCCAGTGAAAATTATATCATTCATTTTAATTTAATGATATGGGCATCTATATGAAGCAAGAGCACAAAGCAGAGATGCAGATTTCTAGAACAAAGCTCAAGAAGGTAGTGTAAGATGGAAATAAAACAGAAATAAAGATAGAATTGGAAGGACAACAGAGAATCAACACTACTAAAAATATGTTGTTGTTGTTGTTGTTAGGTGCCTTCAAGTCAGTATCTGACTCATAGCAACCCTCATAGGGTTTTCAATGGCAGATTGTTTCAGGATTGCCTTGGGAGTGGATTGCCAGGCCCTTCTCCTATTTTTGTGGTTCTGGGAATTGAACTCGGGACCTCAGAGACTGTAGTGCAGTGCTCTACCAACTGAGCTAAATCCCAGCCCCACTAAAAATATAGTTTGAGTCATTAAAAGTGAACAAAATAAAATAGCTAAACATTTTTTTAAAAATTAGATAGGAACTTGACTTAGAGATATGAAAAACAGGCCAAGGAGATTCCTATGAGAACATAATGAGTGTACCAACTCTTGGCTAGGAAAAGGTGATATTTTGAGTTAGAACCACCTGTGTCACACTCGTAGAAACATACCATGAAGGACTGAAATCACAGATCTATTATTTAGTGGAGAGAGAAACTCACTCTCATGGTTGCATTTTTTCACATTCAGTGAGTAGACAGGGTCACTTCCTATAGAGCAGTAACCTGCATGTCTGGATAGTGATAATTCCATCCATTATAGCCATTAACACCTACAGGTAAAAAGCCAAGCTCCTTCTTCCCTGCTTGCTATGTTATTTTTCTCCAAATATTCAAATAACATTTTGTATACATGGTAACACATAGCTTTGGTTGATAAAAATCTCAGAATGTTCACTAATGTCCTCTCAGAGAAGCTTTAAGCACCTTGGAGCACAAAATGACAAAATGCCAGTGCAGAACAATGACTTGATAAATGCGACTTTCACACACTGACATCATCCCTTCGTATGCCTTGTTGAGGGCATAATGGGAACTGAATGGCCAAAGGGCAAGCAGCAAGACAGAAGTCAGGCACAAAAGGGCTTGAGCTAATAGCCATGCATGAGTAACCTTTACTCCATGATGCTGAGGTGCATTTAATATAGGCCTTTGAAAACTAATTCAGGATTTTAGGAGTCATTTGTTTTAAACCTAAATTCTCCTGTTTAAAACTTAATTTTTTGTGATTGTGTTACAAAGTCAAGCTATGTGAATTAGGTTAAATTTTATGATGGTGCATTTTAGATATGGAAATCAAGATAATAGAAGAAATTTTTCCCTTCATCTTTCCAAAGTACATGGATTAAGGACCTACAAAGCAATCTTTTGAGTTGAGACTCTGTCAGTTTATTTTAGTATGTAATTTGTCCCTTGAGGCATGGTGAAACATTTTATGATTTCAGGAAGAACTAGGGCAACTAAAGGTAGATAAGTGGAAATGGCTTTTTTCTTTATTATTGATGTGCATGCTGTCTGTAAGAGACAAGTAGGGTAGAATTTGAGAACCATCCTGTCTGATTTTGGATCTTGCTATCCCTCTATTTATGTCACCATAGTATGGAATGTAATTAACATCTCTGTACCTCAGTTTTCTCTTCTGTTAAAAGAGAATAATCATGTACCTATTTGAGTGACAGTTAATTTTCATACCCATTCATAGCCACACATAGAGCACTCAATTAATTTGTACTCTGATTAATTTTGTCCTTATAAGAAATCAGGAAATCATAGCCCATTGCTGCAAAACATCATATTTGCTATGATTGATGATGTTCCACAAGTTTAGTTGAAGATCAACTGTGTTGCCCATTCTTACTTCGCACGTAATGTTTGTGGGAGGCTTTCTCCTTTCCGAAGGAGTGTAGAGTGTGTAGGATAAGGTATGATGGGTGAGTGAAACTCTCTGAGGTGAAGGTAAGGGCAGACAAAATGTCATAAAAGTCTGTATTTTAAAAGATGCGCACATTATCTTACATGGTCATATTTAAACTTTTAAGAAAATGAAATTAGTAGATATTAGATATTACTCTTCCAGCTATAGGTCTAATTGTGACAGCCTAACCCTCGATACTTCAGAATGTGACTTCAGTGGATTTAGGGCCAATTCAGATGTAATTATTTAGAGTGAGGCTATACTAGTGTGGCGTAGACCCCAAATCCAATATGACTGGTGTCTGTATAAGAAGTTAGCCATGTGAAGACAGGCACACACAGAGATAATGTCATATGACAATATAGGTAGAGGTTGAAGTCACACAGCTCCAGACTAAGGCACACCAGAGTGCCAGTAAACACTAGAAGCTATGAAAAAGCAAAAAAGGATTCTCCCATAGCCTTCAGAGGAAGTATGGCCCTCCAAACACCTTAGCTTCAGATTCCTCACCTCCAGAACTGTGAGACTATACACACACACACACACACACACACACACACATATGACTATGGAAACAAATATACATGATTATATATATATATATGACTATGGAAACAAATATATATGACTATATGTATATGACTATGGAAACAAATATATATGACTATATGAATGTGTGTGTATATATATATCTTTAAATTACCCATTTGGTTGTACTTTATTACCATAGATGAGTTAAACCCCAACCCCTTCAACAGTTTTAGAGGGCTACAAATCAGATGACAATTAGAATTGCATGTGGATTGGGTAGAGAGTCAAAGTCAGAGCTATTCCCCCAGAAACTAATCTGTACTTGATTCTAGTCTGCATCTGATTTTGTAGTCCTCTAAAACTGTTGAAGCCTGCAGCTATAGCACTGTGGCATCCCATCTTGTCAGATCTCAGAAGCTAAGCAGGGTCGGACCTGGTTAGTAGTTGGATGGAAGACTGCCTAGGAACATCAGGTGCTGTAGGCTTGGGAGAAGGACCTGGCAACCCACTCCCAAAAATCAATCCACCATTGAAAACCCTATGAATAGCAGAGAGTCACTGACAACAGTGTTTCATCTGTTGTACGTAGGGACGCTATGAGGCAGATGCTGACATGATGGTACTTAACAACAACAAAAACTGTTGAAAGGGTACAGATTAGAATGGACAATATACAGTACTCCAAACCCATGAAGATTTTTACCTACCTAGTCAGAATTACTACTATTTTCCAGTTTGTTTCCATATCTTGTCATTCCTTATTCCATTTCTCTCTAACTTCATTTGTGTCTAATTTCATTCCATTGCTTTGCTAGATTAGCTCAGTAGGTAGAGTGCTGCGCTGCAGTCTCTGAGGCCCCAAGTTCAATTCCCAGCACCGCAAAAAATGAGAGAAGGGCCTGGCAATCCACTCCCAAGGCAATCCCGAAGCACTCAGCCATTGAAAACCCTATGAGGGTCGCTGTGAGTCGGATACCGACTTGATGGCACCTAACAACAACAACAACAAGCTGACTGTCAACTTCACAGCATTTTAAGTTCTCTAGATACAAAATCATAAATGTAGTAGCCCATTAAGGCTATTTATTACAAGGAACCATAGACTAAAGCTCTGTACATTTTCATAGACCCAACAATTCTGAAATGCAGTTTTTAATGATTTGGATATGTCATATGCAATCTTTGTTCTATTCTCCAAGCTAGCAATTGATCAGTAGGCTGTTAAGCAGGAGAAGGATATGGCAATCCACTCCAGAAGCAATCCTGAAACAATCAGCCATTCAAAACCTTCTGAGGGTCGCTATGAGTTGGACCCAACTTGAGGGCACCTAACAACAACAGGCTGTTAATGAACACAGGGAAAGGAGAAGGCTCCCATGACATTCTAGGAGGCCTGGTTTTCAGCAGTTTCTATTGGTATTGTGGTTGTTTTCAGAAGTTCCTGTGGTTGTTGTCATTTTCCTTCTTGTTGTTTTAATCAGTTCTGCATGACATCATTGCTGACCCTTTCTCCTGGATCTCATATCCAGGTAGCTTAGAGCTCAACTGGTCCCAATACTCAATAAAATGGTGACATGAAAACTGAGACTCAAAAGTTACATTTTAGAAAATGTTTTCAGGAAAATACTAAGAAAACAAAAAAGTCAGAGTCAGAATGACTTCATCACATTTGTGTTGACCACTTTAATTTTGCTGCCCCTCTGAAGAAACTATAAAAAGGGCCTCAATAATTTGAATTTATAATTTTTCTTATTCATGATTTATTCATGAATTTCATCCCAGAAAGAAGTCATTCACACACATACCACATTAGGCCAGTGGCTGGTACAGACCATGACTTACCATACTGAGCAGAAGCAGGCTGATTTCATGTGCTCTGAGGTGTCACATAATGCAGCAGAGCGATTACGGATTGCAGATGAGCTGTTTCAGTTTTGCTCACCAGGAAGGTTCCCAGAACTGGGAAAATTCTTGTGCTGTAGGACAATTTGCATTACAAAGAGATAATAATACCTAAAGCTTAAGTGGAGTTGAAATGCTTAGCTCTTAGCCAGGCCATTCCTTTGTGGACATAATGTTATTCTAACTCCTATAGTATCTTTTATTATTGATGTGCATGCAAGAGTAATAAATCTTGACAAATAATATTAATATATTTTCATGACCAGTAAGCAATAATAACCAAGACAAAGTTTAAATCCTTGCCAGAAGACATTGCTGGGAGTATTGTTGTAGGCCTACTCAAAGGAAGGCAAACTGAAGGAATCTGGAGTTCATTGGCCTTTCTCTTTTCTTTTATTTGATTTTAGAGAATTGTTCCTGAGTAAGAGAAAGTTAAATACTTACAGTAAGTGTTTATTTAGGCAGGTCGATGCCACTAAGTAGATTGTAAACTCTCTGGAAGGAAACATGTTTTATGCGCCTTTGCATGTACATAACACTTAGCATAATGTCTCGCAAATGGTAGTGTGCTCAGGGAATACATTGATTTTTATTCTCAAATTTTTCTTTTATCAAATTTGCTCCTGCATTTCTGTCATATGTTCTTGTAAGTTTACTTAAATTTTATTGTGTTTTGGTAACTATTACTCAGTTAATTTAAAGAAAGTGTGATGAACTGTGATTTAATTAGCCAAGTGATATGTTTTTCTTAACTGAATATTTTCTTAAAAGTAGTATATAACACTGATGAAGAGAATGAAACCATCTAGAAAAAGAAGATGGCATTAAACCAGGCCTGGTGGCATAGTACCTATTTAATCTCAATACTTGGGAGGCTGAGGTAGGAAGATCTTGAGCTTGAGAGCAGCCTGGGCTACATAGTGAGACTGTGTTTCAAAAGAAAAGAATGTGTGAGCGGGATTATAGTGGTAAGTATGTCGCAAAAGTATATAACAACACTGATTTTATTTATTTACTCATGCATGTGTGTATGTATGTGCATGTGTGCTGTGCACAGTCAAACCCAGGACCTTGAACATGTCAGGCAAGGACTGAGCAAGGTGCCACCTAATAAAACTAATTTTTTATAGAAATATACAAAATCTAGAAATTATCTGCAATATCTCAATACAACATAAATGTTGAATAAGTGTTTTTGTTTTTCGTTCCCTTTGTGGTATCTTTAATGCAATTGATGTTTCTGAACGTTGATTCTTTCCCAGTGTTTGAGTACCCTGTTCTTCTCAATATTCATGGGCTCTTCCCAATGTGCCCTGTTACTTTAGAATGGCTGTGGTACTAGGCAATATATTAACTCTCTCCCAGTTTAATCCCATTTCATGGTTTCTCATTAATCTTGCTCAGGATTTCTGTCAGAATCTTCTCATATGCATCCTGATAAAGCTGAATTCTTATCATCGCTTACAGAACTTCATTTTGAACCACAATGTTTGTTGGCAGATTCATGTATGTCTCCCAGTATATTCAGCCAGAGTTTTGATTTATTATAGAACATAGCATGAATTACAGAAATAACTGGTTACATACCATAGAGGTAGATTTCTTTATTCCTTCTCTTGTCATAAAGATTCAATTTCTTATACAAGAGCAGGCAAAAATTCTATGGTTAGATGCTTGTGGAAACATGATCATAAGCTAGAGATGAGGAAAAGAAAAAGAGAGAAAGAGAGAAAGAAAGGGGAAAAGGAAGAACGAAGAGGAAAAAAGAAAGTGGTAAAAACCATGGATAAGAAAATTGAAGAACTCCTTAAAAAAGCAGGTGGTGGAAATGCTATCTTGCAGGATTGAGTAGAAACATATGATAAAAATAGTGAGTATGGCTTTCTCCCAAGATATTGTAGTTCCTGCTATTTTCCTTAAAACATAGTAAGAAAATCTAAAAGAAATATTACTTTCCAGGTCTTGATCCAGTGTACAAATTACATTACCTATGGATATTACAATTGAGCTGATAATAGTTGGAAGTTTGAGATAACTATTAAGCCCTAAATTATTTAAATCTGAAGAATGTTTTAAAGATAAGGTTTTGAAAATTTTAATTAATGCATATATTATGGGCTGAAATATACCCATCCCCTTCATATGTTGATGTTCTAACTCCCAGTAACTCAGAACATAACCAAATTTGAAGATAAGCCTTTAAAGATACAATTAAGTGAGCGTGAAAAAATTAGGGCAGGCCCCAATTTGTTCTGACTGGTGTCCTTATCTGAGGAAACTTGGAAACAAACCAACACACAGGATCCGCTTGTGCACAGCCCACGTGAGGACAGAGGGGAGGGGCCATCCAACAGCCAAGGAGAGAAGCCTCAGAGGGGTTAAATTTACCAGCACCTTGGTCCTAGAATTCAACTCTTCAGAATCATTAGAAAACGAACTGCTGTGTAACCCACTTGGCCTGAGTCACTCCACTGTGGCAGCCCTGAGTAGACTAATATAGCATCGAACAGCTTCCTGAGGCTGGGAAACGCCCCACAGTCTCTTGTTCATCCCAATGCTCAGTCTCCAAAGCCATCACCTTCAGCAATTTTAGTAGATTCTTCTGGTATATATTTCTTGATTCTTAAGAACTATTTTATATAATTTCTTGAAATTCACATTTGACAGTATCTAATGACTTCCTACATACCTACATAGATATTCCACTTCTCTCATTCACACAGTACACTTCTATCACAATATTTGGTTTTTTTATTTCAATGTATAAGTATTTTTTTTATTCTCAAGCCATGTAAAACACCATGACTGTACTTGCACAATATTTTACTTTTCCTAGAGTTAATTGTCTCAGAAATGCACATGAATAACAAGTCAGTTGCACCTCATAGAAAGTCCCCCCAGGAGCCCAGGGTAGCCTCATACTGAAGACATTTCCCTGGTTGTATGAGGGATACATGATCTGTGACTGAAGGTCCTTTAAACCGTACAAGCTTTTTATTTTATTCCTGGTCTACTATGGCAGATGTGTTGCCTCAGACCCTGAGATGATGCACGCAGGGAGAATGGTGGCATCCAGGCGGTACAGGCTCACTTGGCCCTTGATTCTAACCAGTTTCCACAGAGAATGATCTTTCCCCCATTCCTGGTCACTGAGGCCAATGAATGCCTCAGAATGTTCAATCAACAGCCACGATTTGTTTACTCATTTCATGGTCTCCAAGAGAGGCTTCATTAATCTGCTAGTCTGTACTTTTTTTCAAGTGTCAGGCAAAAAAGCTAGGACATTGACAATCACGAAAGAGTCAGTGAAAACATAACAAGGTTCATCAAGAGGAATATTGTCTAGAGCTATGAGAACAGCCTTGAGTTCTGCCCTCTCAGCACAAGGACCACATTCATTTGGATTCTGCATAGCTGGCAAAGTGTGTACAGCTGTAGCAGTGTGGAGAACATCACTGCATTTCAGCTTAGCTGAGCATTCAGAGAACTAGGCCAAGGTGATGACTGAATCAGGAGGAATCTCACTGAACAGGAGGTTCGGTGCAAGCAGTTGAGTACCATCTTTTCACCCACAACTGAAACACTGCTGGTTCCAAGTCAACTATGTTGTAGAACACACCATTTCTATATAACAATCAAAGCTTGCTAAGCCTGTCCACCTTGCTAAGCATTGAGAAGAAGTTGACCTACTCCAAAATGGAAATGTAAGGCCAAAGAGTCACAAGGCTTCTATACATCAGACATTCAGCTTCAACAAGACCCCAGTAGCAAGCTAATAACTGCTTTATAAAACCATGTGCCTGGTAGCTGTGTGAAGGAGATAAAGAGTCCCAAATCCCAAAGAGTACCCTGAGTCTCTAAGTGGCAAAATGATCAGTCATAGAGACACTTAGTTCCAAGGGTCATTAGGATTATATGGCACCAAAGGTACTGTTGTGGTTAGGTATCATTGAGTTACATCTGACTCATAGCGACCCTGTGTAGAACAGAATGAAACACTCCCTGACACTGTGCCATGCCGGCACTATTATCAGTGCTTCTCTGATATTCATAGGTTTTCTGGTGGCAGATTGTTTCGGGAATGGGCTGCTGGGTCCTTTTCCCAAGCCTTCTCTCATTCAAGAACTAACCAGGCCCCACCCTGCTTAGTTTCCAAGATCAGACAGGATCAGATGCAGGGTAGTATGGCTGTAGCTCAAAGGTACTAGCACTTCTCTGTTTGTGACCCTTCCCAAATGGGAAAATTTCTTCTGGCATTTCTGAACATTCATAACACAGGCATAAAACATCAATTATATATACTGCAGTGGAAGCCACCAAGATAGTATGTAGTATTCTCCCAAGGGGGCTGACTCTCAAGATTACTTTAATTTCCCTTCCCACAGTGAAATCCATCCAAATCTTATCTGTTGAATTTGGTTGTCTGCTCTTCCAAACAGAATAGGTAGAATGGTAGGTAACTGTATACAACAGAAGCATAAAAGTTTGAGTCCCATCCATCTCTGGCATACTCAGGCATGTGTATACAGCCTTAAGTTCCCCTGGAAAACAAGCAGATCATAGCTCCACCCCTAATCGTAGGTCTCCTCATTATAGCTCAGGTTGGGGAGAATGGCAGGGAGGGGCCATGGATGGGGAAGAGAGTACTTGGAGACAGAAAGTCTTTGTGTACATGCAGACAAGGCAATGCTTTCTCTTTCCATTTCAAGCTGTGCTGCTGCTAGACTTCTAGACTTCTTCATGTCGCTTTCTTCCACTCCAGTGTGATGCCTGCATCAGCATTGCAAACCAGTCCAGGGCAGTAAGATCCTGGCAATCAGGCAGTGGCTCATCTATGGTTTCTAACTAGGGTTTGTGTGTGTCAAAGAAATCCGTCCAAGAAGGCCAAAGTTTCCTTATAACAGCCAATACCCAATGTGTGTGTGTGTGGGGGGGGGGGTCTTAGATCTCTTACTGTCTTCTCTGACTGGATACATCTAAATCTATCATGACAGGTTCTATCATTACAAGAGAGTCTGAGACCATAGACGGTTTTGCTGTGGAAAACTTTCTTGACAAGGATGACATGCCTGTCATTGTCCAACCAAATCAAAGTTCCAACATCTTGTTTAATTTTTGGCTCTAAAAGTCACAGATTTCTCTCCATTCTCATTCAGGGAAGGTACATTACTGTGGCACAGTTGTCTGAAAGGGGAAAAATACACACACTTAGTCTTAGTAATCTGTCACTTTGGGGCAGACCTGAGACTGAACATGAACCTGGCAGGGATGCCCTCTCCCCAGAATAGAGTTAACAACTACGATTTTTGAGAGATCTCTTTAAACCTACTTCCTATTAGTTGGTCAGCAACCACCACACTGATTCCATCTCAGTGTCATTGTCATTGTTGTGGGTGTTATGTGTCATTGAAGTGGTACTGACTCATAGCAACCCTATGTACAACAGAACAAAATAATCTCAACACTGTGTCATGCCTGGTACTATCCCAGTGCTTCTCTGCTATTCATAGGGTTTTCAATGTCTGAATATTTTGAGAGTGGGCTGTCACATCCTTCTCCCAATCCTACAGCACCCGTTGTTCCCAGATGGTCTCTCATCCAAGGACTAACAAGGCCTGACCCTGTTTAACTTCCAAGACCTGATGGGACCAGACACCAGGGAGGTACAGCAGCAGGCTGGTTGTGCTCATTAGTAGACAATATAGTAGAGGACCATTTATTGTCTGCTTAACTACACAATTCAGTCAACATCTTTGCTACTGATTCCTATGGATTTCTTTCAAACTCTGTTAATCAAACTGTAATATCCCCATCCTTTCATTCCTGAAAGCCGTTATTTCTCAGTACTTCATCCTTAGTGCCAAAATCATCAAAAACAATGATGGGTCTGAGATTTTACCCTACCTCGAGCTCACATGTTATTCTGACACAGTTTTATGGATGCCAACAGAAATCCTAAGACTCCTGGGTCAAAGAGAAAGGGCCATTTATGGTTCACCATAATTGCTGTGTGATCTTTTTGATTAGTTCTTAAAGACCCAATTTCCAGAGAATAAAACTAAGAGGTACAGATGACTCCTGTAAACACAGTGGGTTGCATCAAAAGAGGGGAACCCTGAGCCTAAAAATCCCAAGTCTTTAATCATGAGCAGTTAGCATGCACACCCGGTACCCCAGAGAGAGATGCTTTAACTGTCAACTGTAAACAGGCCTGCCCTTTGCTCCAACAGGAAACAGTATCTCTAGTTTCCAAGTTTGTTTGCTATCCAAATATCCTTAAAAATACAGCCTGCAAAAAAGGCAGTCAATTCTCACAAGACCTGCAAAATGTGAGAGCAATGGGGAACTGTCTCTTGATAGGTGTGAAATAAATATTGTTCTCTTGAATCAGTTTTTCTGAGTAAAGTGTTCCAAGGTGAATGTGCATGACCTTCCTTTTTAGAAAACTTTTTCCTTGTTTCTTTGATAATTTCCTTTTTCTGAAGCGATGGGATTTCCTGGGCTTACCTTCTAATTTTCTTACATTTCTTCTTTTTTTCCTCTTTCTTTGTATTCTACCTTCTTAGAGACTTACTCAATTTTCTCTCCCAATTCAGTTTTTAAATTTTTAACTTCTATCATTTTTTAAATTTCCAAAATCTTTCCCTCTGTCTTTGAAAAAAATTGTCTAAATGAGTCTTTGTAAAACCATACTCTTTTGTATCAAGGGTGTGGTATCTTCTCTTAGTTCTCTGAGCATACCAATGATAATTTGGGATTTTTAAATTTATTTTGTTTGGGGTTTCATTTATTTCTTTTTGGCTTTGGTTTTCTAAGTCTTCTTCTGCTCCCCACCTTGCCACATTTCTCTTAAGTTCCCTTGTGTGTTTGTTTGTTGTGATGTCTGTCTTTCATATTAGAGGCTTTCTTGAAATGTAGACCACTCCTAGCCTGTATTGCCTTATTCAAGATTGAGACACTGTAGGAATAAATAGAGCTTGTCAAGAGGTGGTCCCCACTCCCTCTGGATAGTTGAACAAGGACCTAGTTCCTTCTGCTTCCAAGGGCTCGTCTCTGAGTTAGACAGTTGTGCCAGAGAGGAATCCTCAGGCTCTTCTTTGTCATATGTAGCCATACACACAGCTGCTAGTATTCAGACAGTGTCTGGGGAAAGGGACTGGCCTTTTTTAACCTTTTCACTTCCATGCTGACCCTTCCATTCACTGCAGCACCCAGAACCTCAGCCATGCTTAGAGGCCTCTCTGGGCAGGAAACTACCTGCCTGCAGCCAAAATTCAAGAGACAAGCTAGAGGCTTAACTCACTGTTTCTCTCATTTGGCCCTACCAGTACTCCTGCATTCAGAAGCATCTAGAACCTCCGATTCCTATGTGTTGGTGTTTAACAGGATTTTGTTCTTGATTCTAGTTCCCCTAATATATAACACATAGCTTTCAGCTTTCTTTGCCTGTCTAAACATGGCATCACTCGCCCTCTGGCTTTCCAGCTTCTAATATTTTGTTGACATCTCTAATGTGCTCTTATTATCTCCTCTCATTTCCCATGCTTTTATGGGTTTTATCTCTTGCTGTGTCATTTTAGTTAGATTTCAGGAAGCAGCAAAAATGTGTATTTGTATCCTGTCCCCCATGTTTTACTGGAACAATGAAAGCCCTTTAAGGAAGGGAAGAGCCAGTTGAGCTATGAAGAAGGAAAATAGGAAAGGACTGCCATTTCCCTAGGGGAAATCAGGCACCCTGCGTCATTTGTCCATCATTGCTTCTGAAGCTCCAGAAATGCCAAATATAAAAGCTTTCATGATTGGCGACGGGTTTCAAATGGCCTGGCAAAATATCTGGCTCCTGCTTTGAAACATGAAGTTTTGGATAATTACAAGTATTTACCTGGAATCTGAACAGATTCCAAAAATATTCAATCCAACCAAGAATTCAGGAAATGTTACAATAGTAAAATAATAAATGTTTGTTCTATGTGACAAGATACCAACATTGGTGGCACTGGTTTAGTGATAATTGTTCAATTATATTGCTAGTTGATCACTGTTAAGCAGAATAAACAATATTTAGGGGAAAAAATAATATACTGGAGAGATAACCTGAAGTTGAATTTCTGTTTCAGAAAATTTTCTCATGTTGAAACACCTTTTTTTAAAGTAAAGCTTCATTTTATAGGCTTACTAAAATGTCCTATGACTCTATTTTATTTTATAATAGAAAAAAATAATGTTGTGGCTATTCTAGGACCACCACCTTTCATAAAAAGAAAAGATAATGAGACCTTTAAAAAACTATTGAAATTTTCTTCCATTCATCAGTGCTACAGAGGTAGGAAATATGATTTTCATCATCATAAGAATAGAATAAAAATTAATGGGGATACCAAAAGAGAAAATATGCATATTTTATTTCATATTTAATATGATGAGTATAATAAAATCTGAGATTTTATTATACTCTAAATATTTTTAAATCAGTAATATTTGGTTAAATCAATAGAATATCAACTAAATTTGATTTCTTATGTATGCAGAGATTAAATAATGAATCAGATTTCTACCAGTCAACTTGTTATGGTTATGGCTTAAGAAAGGATTTTAGCACACAATATTAAAAAATCATGTGGCAAACATATTTTTTGTATGCATGCTTTGTTATGATACTATCAGTGGAACAGGGCAGGTTTTTCAGTAGAATTTTCATTGCCATTCTAGTCATTAAAGATAAGTCCACAAGATCTTATTCCAACTGGACAATTGGCATCACAAATATGAATTACATCAGTTTAGCCACTTTTAAATACAAGTGGAGGAACAACTATGGATACTTTTTAAAAAAATCACTGCTTCTCCTCCAAGAAATGTAATTTTTTTTCTTAACTGAACTAGTGTCATGGGCTTTTGTAGAAGGAAAATAAAGCCACCCAAGCTGTCTTCTGCATAGAAACCACTGTATACATAATGAACCCAGAGACTTTTAAAGGTGGACAAATGGCTTGGCAGAATACATTTCTTATGCAGGAGACATGGTAGTTGGCACAGTGGCCCCCTTGAGCCTGCATGTGGTATGTACCCAGAAAATTCCATATGTTGGAAATGCTGTCTAGGTACTGTTGGCAGTTACTACTTGAGGTTGCTAATATGGAATATTACCCAGGCTTCCAAAATGGATGAAAATCATATTTAGGAAAGCTTGTGTTTCCCAGTCAAAATGTAAAATGAGAACTGATTTAAACATGATATTTTGCCAGTCAGCAGACTTTCTAGAAGATGAAAGACTGGTGAAACAAATCCCAGCATTTTTATAAAAAGAGTATAAAGCTTTCAGATTTTCAGTTTTTGTGTGCCCCATGATCTGATTTTTCATATACAGTATAACAAAATTTTCAAATGATAATATCACAATTCTTAAGGAATGATTTATCTGGAAGCATCATAGCTTCCTGTCTTTGGGAATGACCATGAGATGTCCCAAGATGTGGTTTGTGACATGAGGTTCCTTATATTCACCTACTGAATATAATACAAATGTTCAGAAACAATTTTCAGCCTTACTACAGAGAATGGCTTGCAGATATTAGAAACTAGAGGCTTCAGAATGGAAAGGAGGGATAGAGTTCCCAGGATTCTGGGATAGACCTGCAACATGTCAAAGAATCATAGAATCACCTAATAACAATAGCTCCTATCTTGTTGTTATATAAAGTGATATCCACCAAACACACACAAACTGGTAATTTGTAATTCCTAACAGATACAATTATAACTCTTTCAAAAATGAGAAAATTTGGCCCATTAGGACCTAATAATTTACAGAAGACCATCTAATCAGTAAGACATATACTTGCTGAGGACGTGTCTAAAATGGGGTACTAAAACATCAAATCTCTTCTGAGCTGACACCTCAACTTCTGGCAAGGCAAGACCAATGACTAGCTCTTTAGCAGAAGTTATAGAGTCAAGAAAAGAAATTCCTCCCAGTGTTTAATCTTCTTACTCAGCCAATCTGCCACAAAATGAGCAGACTTCAGCGGATGGCTGTAGAATGATTTTAATTACCACCCTTATCTGCCAGTCACAAAAGAAGCAAGGATTGCTAGCTTCCAGGAGCAGCCTTGCAGTTGCATTTGTGGAAAGTGAAGGGGCTTTGCCAGGCAGTTTAAATTGAAACATGATCAACTATCCACGGAGAGTTAGACCTAGTGCCAGGGGGACCACTTAAAGTGTCCCAGCTATAATAAGCCATATTGCCCACTCCATGACAGCATATGCTAACAGAGATACTGATATTTGTTTGGGGAGAGGCTTGAAGGAAAGGGAGAGATTTAAATGATCCACTGGGACTGGCTCTACTTTCTGGAGATGACATCGATTAAACAGAGACAAAGCAGAAAATTATTTTATCCATAGGTAAATAGAAGGATAAAGTCATTGACTCAAAGAAGAGATAGTCACGGGGACAATGGAGTTAGGGAGGCATGTGAATATGAACATGAGTTGAAGTATGATAATTTGTGCAGATGAGAGTCGGAAAGGTATAAAAAAGCCTACAGTAAGTGATTTTTGTTGCTATAAACTAAAACTAGCAGGCAGGTGTTGTTAGGTGCCGTCAGGTCAGTGTCTGATAACCACCCTCCGTACAACAGGCACAAAAGTAATGTTAGAGATTCTCTGCTATTCATAGGGTTTTCAATGGTTGGTTTTTGGGAGTGGGTTGCCAGGTCCTTCTCCCAGGCCTATAGCACCTGGTGTTCCCAGGGTCTCCCATCTAAGTACTAGGCAGGCAGACCCTGCTTAGCTTCCAAGATCTGACGGGATCCATCACCACAGTGGTATGGGTGCAGACCCAAATAGACAGGTAGACTGAGTTAAAATCAAAAGCAATTAATCAATCTGATACTGAGAGGGTAAAAATGACCCTGTTTTGACTGTTTCACTCTCCTCCTCAAAAACCATTACATGGTCCCTATTCCCTGCTGATGAAATCAAACTCTTTCTTTAGTGGGACATCCAATCTCTTCCACTGCTCTTGACAATTACACCCTTCTGTGTGCTGAGGATTTCAGTGGCCAGAAAGGGGATAGCAGTATGGAGTATGGAGTATGGAGTATGGAGTATGGAGTATGGAGTACTAATAGAAATGGAGGCTATAAACTGTGTGACTAGTATTTAGGAAACTAGAGTAGTGGTTTAGTCCCAACAACGATAAGGATATGAATTAAAATAGTGAAAGTAAGAATGGGAATTGCACTGGGTTGAGATTTCCAAATTGCAACTGCTTAAGTTTGTTGGCAGCCATAGTACCCTGGCATTTGATCTCACCTGATTGTGGAAGCTAAGCAGGGTGGGCATGGTTAGTCCTTGGATGGGAGACCACCTGGGAACACAATGTGCTGCAGGCTAGGAAGAAAGACCCAGAAACCCATTCCCAAAAAACAATCAACCATTGAAAACCCTATGAATAGCAGAGAAGCACTGACAATAGTGCTGGGCATGGCACAGTGTCATAGGGTTACGCTGAGTTGGACCTGACTCGATGGCACCTAACAACAACAACACCTAAATTTACTCAAATACAGAAACTTTTGTGTCAAGGCTGTTTACCTAAACGCTGGAGATTCCACATAAAATTAGGACTTGAGAGGGGAGAGGCAAACTCCTCTCTGCTGCCTGGTTGGCTGCTCTTCTAGATTCGCTGATGGTGCCAGTCTTATTGATGATAAGCTAGATCTCAGAAGGCTTTCTGAGATCGAACAGACAGGTGATCAGATGAAATTTTAAGGTAGGAGAAGAGTTTGGAGCTCCTCATTCACAGATTATATTCACTTACTTAAAACTTTACCTACTCAATTGCACAGGGTACAATAAAGGACTCTTCAGCCCCATACTCCACCCCGAGTCAGTGCTGTTATTGCCAGACTTCTGGGGCCTTCTCCTCTTCTACTATTTATTCTACTCCCTGTAATTAAGCTGAATATTGCAAGTAATTATTTTGAAAACTATTTCAACCAAAAGTGTATATATGACTTTCAGCTGACAGTCTTCTTTGTCTTTATCATAGATTCCTAAGAGAGATAAATTATATAAATATACACATACACAGAATGAGA
>VMDO01020860.1:0-36679 GCA_007922755.1 Pedetes capensis
AAGTATCCTTTTAGTCCTAGGTCATGTTATACCATTAATTTATTATTATTAATTTTTGTTACAATGAATTTGTTTACCCATTAATATTAATCTTTTGTTATATTGCAGATTTAGAATCATAATTAATTCACAGGAATATTATATATCTCTATTATAATATTTCTTCCAACCCTTCTCTTTTATTAGTATAAGAGGTACACAACATTCTCTATGCTATTATAATGCTTATCAACATTTTTCTCTTTTTCAAGGCTATAACTTTTAATATAACAATAGATATAAACAGGTGGCTCCCCATAAGCAGGATGCCCCAGAGGAGCTTTCCTCTGAAATGAAAATTCCTCAAATGATCTTATGGACCCATACCCCACAGTCTTTGAAAGATGGGGATCTGCCAATTCCCAGTCTGCTCTAAGGTATTCCCATTGCTCCAGTGTAGAGTATGTAGATTTTCTCTAGTGTTAATAATCTCTAATATTTATAGCCACTTTGTCTATATCTGCTTTGTCTGAAACTTTAACTGAGTTCAAGCTACTTTTCTCAATATATTGCTCATTTTTAAAATCCTTGTGATTTACCTTTTGCTCTGGATTTTCACTATATATATATATATATATATATATATATATATATATATATATATATATCTGCGAACAACCATGTCATACCCTAAATGCTGTGCTATCTCAAAATTCTCTCCATCAAACTAACTAGCCCTTTACCCTTGAATTCACTCTAAGTTATTTTCAGGACCCAGGCAGAAGGCAGCCAGACTCCTTGGCAGAATGTAACACACATGCTCTCTAGCCCAACTCCCAAGAGTATTCTCCTTTCCTCTTTACTTTCCAAATCCTCCTATGGGATCTAAGTTTTTAGATCATAGGAAGGGCTCTTCAGCACTGATCTAATACACACTTCTTTTGCTCATGACTCCTTAATCACAAGATAGGTCAAGCTAACACCTCTACCGCATGCTCCTTCTTGTGCACTTTTCCTACAAAATCAGAGGGTAATATGGAGGATGACACCCACATATCTCTTTTCTGTTGTAATTCCTCCTTTACTGAGCGGGCAAGTTACATGTGGGAAGATAATTTAGCCTCCGTTGCATGTTTTATCACCTATAGCAGGGGTCATGCAACTGCCAATACAGCAAATAGGTACCCTAATCCATATTACACAGAGAAAGATGGACACTAAGGATTCCCCCTGTGGATGCTCCACTGTAACTTGGGGTTACTTATAGGAACACAGAACTTCCCCATGGGTATGCCACCTCAACCTGGGGTTATTTAGAAGCATGGGGGTTCCTCCTGTGCTCCATACTGACTCATCTCTGGTTCTGTCTGGTTTCTGTTTGGATAAGAAATATTGTCTGAATTTTCCCTGGAGGGAAGAGTCTATTCACTCCAAATAAAAATGGCTTAGACAGAGCAAAGAAAGGATTCTGTCAAGTCCAACGTAGAAAATCAGTGAGTTTATTGGGGTTACTTGCAGAAGCTTTATTGGGATTACTAACAGGAGCATGGGTGACTGCCCAGCAGCCTTACAGGCAGCTATATCATTTGGAAGAATCCTTCCAAGGAATTCCATCCCCCATCACTTTTTTACTTTTTAAAAAACTTAGCCTTATATGTCTCATGACCTTTTCCTCTTTATTCAAGAGAGAATGTTAATAGTCACATTACCATTACCATAGGCCTGGCCATCTGCTGTACAATGCTGCTTATTTCCTTGTTGTGACTATAGGCCACAGTCTCCTGAAGGTCATCACAAGTGCTCTGCTTGAAGATGGCAATGATCATGTCAGGCCTGAAGAAATTAGCTACACCACAAATTCTAACGTATACTTCTCCCAATGACTTTTTACGTAAATGTGTTTTTTTAATTATGATAAGAAAAATCCCTGCAGTCCCACATACTCAGAAACAATGCAGTGTTATCTCATATTCAGAAATAGATAACATGTAATGATATCACAACACACATATATCTATAATGTATTAGAGTCCTCTATTCATTTTGAAATCAACAGTATATTGCATATCCAGAACATCTTTAAAATGCAGAAATTTTAGAAAAGCAACAAGTAAGCATCATGTGTGATAACAATACTCAGTGTAATAACTAGCATTCAATTGTGTATAATCAGTAAGCATATATATATACAATTTATATCAAGTTCTTATATTCTGCTTATTATTTACTTATTTATTTATTTTTGTGCTGCTAAGGATCAAACCCAGCACCTTGTGCCTGCTAGGCATATGCTCTACCAATGAGCAACATGCCCAGCATATGTTCATTTTGTTGATTTAAAATATTGAAGTATTTCTGTAGCCTTATAAACTCTTTGTATTCATTTAAATTGTTCTTTAATATCAAGCTCTTTTATGTAGTAATATCTCTCTCTCTCTCTCTTTTTTTTTTTTTGTTTGTGGTACTGGGGATTGAACACAGGGCCTAGCACTTGCATGCACTGGACCACTGAGCTGCACTCTCAGCTCAATTTTTTACTTCTTCTTCTTTTTTTCTTTTTCTTTTCTTTTTTTTTTTTTTTTTTTGAGACAGGGTCTCGTTAAGTTACGCATACTGCCTGTGGTCTCCAACTTGTGATCCTCCTGCCTCTGCCTCCTAAGCCACTGGGATTATAGGCATGTGCCACCGTGCCTGGCTCACTATCTCTTGATTATTTAACTGAATATATGTATATATATGGGTATGTGTGTATATACATTTTGTTATAGTTAGGTGCCATCAGGTCAGATCTGACTAATGGTGACCCAATAACATATACTACTGTATATTATGAATAATTCTACAATTGACATTGCTGCACAGAAAACCATGCTGGTATTTCTAAGCATTATTTTATGATATATACCTAGAAATGACTAGGTCTAAGGCCAAAGTGAATCATATCTGTTATCCCAGTGACTCAGGAGGGAGAGGCAGGAGGATCACAGATTTGAGACCAAAGGCAGCCTGTGTAACTTTGCAAGACTCTGTCTCAATATAAAAAAATATGGTCTAGAGGTACATCCCAGTGGCATAGCATTTGCAAAGTATGTGTGAGCCCCCTTTTTCAACCCTCAAGTACAGCAAAGAAATAAATAGGTTTATATTGTTCTATAGCCTTTATTGTGATTGCAATATACTTCTTTATTGATCTAGAGTAGATAATAGTAATTTCATACAATGGTAGTTATAGTTAGACACATATATTCAATTTGATTCAGTTACTGAGTGAAGAGTGATCTCAATTTGATATCAATTGATAATTAAATGATAATGGACAGACCAATTGTCTTTTAACTTTATGGCCAATACAGTCTACCTTGCATATTGACCATAGGAGAAAATGAGAAGCCACCTCCTGTGCCTATGTGTGTTTCAAGTATCTACTGTTTGGGCATTTGGACCTCAAGACGATTGGTGGGGGTATGTTCTGTATTGGCAGAGCAGGCTGGAATGGTGCTCTTTTGGTTTTAAGATCATAGCATTGTTTGTCATTGCAATAACTACCTATGCACCATCAATTTCAAAGAATTACTTTTCCAGAGTTAGCATCTCTGCCATGTTTATACTCTTACTATTAATTTCCCCTTCCTATTGGAGTGGAAGTTTGTGTCAATGCTTAGAAGAATCTGGATTTTAATAATATTTGCATTTATTCAGAATATGTCTTCTTTCTGGGTAGAAGATTATGTGTGTGAGGGGTAATGAATGAATTATATCCCAGAGGTTATCAGTGTAGATCAGGGAAGAAGAAAAAATGAGTGATCAAAGAGGAAAAAGGAAGCTATTTCCTGGAGCCTTTATAAACTCTAGAACGACTGTTCCGTGGGGCATAGTTTGCAAAATGTAGTGTATTTTACCCATTTGTGTTTGTTATCATTTGTGCTTTTTTAGTGGTCTTTGTTGAATTATATGAAAGTAGATGGCTTTTCTGTCTTTTAGCAGGATGCATGTTTGGGTTTCTTTATTATTATTAGTGGTAGTTCATCTGATTCCTTTCAGTGCATGTGGTGCCATCTGTAAGTAACAATATCCATCTTTATAGCCCATGCTCTTATTCATTTTTCCTCTTGAATTAGAAAGATCGTCTGTAATATTGAACAATATTGCTAGTATTCTTTAACCTTCTCCTTTTCCCCTAGACACCTTTCCTCTTCTCAAACAGCTATTTAAAATAGTTTACTCTTACTGTTTAAGGAGGAGGAGGAGTGGAAATAAGGATTACACATACTCTTATCCTAGAAAGGAATGATTCTGAGCATCATTTCCCCCAGATAATTTCTCATATTTCTACTTATTTCTTATTTTATATGTGGCACAGTGTAGGATGCTTGGAAGGGCACAGGCTTTTGAATGAAGAAGACTGAACCCAGTGTCTCTTTTGGCATAAACTAGATGTATGATGGCTAGTGAATTATATTACATATCAGGACTTCATTTTCACCATCTTTCAAGTGGAGATAATATTATCTTTCTCAGAAGTCACTGAAATTGATGGTACATTAATTCCTATATTAGAAAAACTCCCAAAAATGAAAAAGAAAGGTGTTATCCAAATGGACAGTTTTCATATAAAAGCATTTTCAAGATGAATTCTTTAACAGAGAAACACAAATTTAAATGACAACGTGATATTACTAAGTGCCACGAACTTTAGATGTTGATAGACAGCATGTATTTTGGCAGCAAATTCCCTACTTTGCTGGTAGGAATGAAAATCGCCACAACCACTTTGGAAAACTTTTTAGAAGTTTCTCCTAAAAGTAAACATATGCCATCTGTATGACCTTGTGATTGTTGGTCTAGATAATTAAGTATTTATAGAAGCTTTGTCAATAATAGCTCCTCACTGGAAATAATCTTAATGTCTTCCCATCAACAAGTGGAGGGATAAATAAAGTGTAACATTCTTAAAATAGAATGATATTCTATTCTATTTATAAAGAACTTTCTCAGAAATAACCTAGACTTAAAAGACTATATGATGTATAATTTCTTTGATATGATGTTCATAACTAGGCAAAGGTAATCTATGGAAATAAAAGTTCAAATAATGGTTACTTTTGTGGAGTGGAAAGGATATGATTGAAAAGATGCTAAAGGAAGTATTTGTGAGGGGAAGGAAATATTTGGTATCTTGATATCAAATGTGAAAAACAAGTTGTGCATTTAAGATGTGTTCACTTTATGTAGTTTCAAAGAACATGCATTAGCTCAAAAGAAAAAGAAGATAAAAGAAAGAGAAAATGAAAAAGAAAAAATCATTAGGAGGATAATGATGGAAAAGGACATATAAATTTTGGTGGTATTTCGTAGGTCCTCGGTAAGTTGGTACTATTTTGGCTTTTGTAAATATTTGAGTCCAATAAGCTGTCTATAAAATCATTTTGAAGGGAAAACATGCTTCACTATCCTACCAACTGACTTTCTGAAAAGAAAAAAATTGAACTACTGTTTAAAATTTGGGGACAACCCTATATGTATTCAATAAATTTCCTAATAAAGAAAGCCCTAAAGGGCTGGGCACAATGGTGCATGACTATAATCCCAGAGACTCTGAAGATGAAGGTAGGAGGATCACATGATTAAGATCAGAGGCAGCCTGTTTAATTTAGTGAGACCCTATCTCAAGATAAAACGTTTAAAATGGGCTGGAGAAGCAGCATTGTGGTAAATACTTGCAGAATGTGTGTGAGGCCCTGGTTTCAACCGGAAGTATATATGCATAGATATATACATACATGCATAAATAAATAAATAAAACCTAAAGACAGAAGTAAGTCTATCTGCAAGCTGTTTGATGAACATTAAGAAAGGATATGATAGACTATCAGTTTATTTCCATTGCATTACTTGCAAGAGTTAAGTGATAAGAAGAGAGAGCAAAGTGAAAGAGATACATCTCTCAATCTGGGTGGAATCTGATGTGTCTGAGTCTGCACTCAGTCCTATTATACTATTTTGCCCGAATTTACATTCTTTTTCTAGAAAAGAGTGATCTTCCCTTGGCTGATGTATAATAGTTCTTAATAAAGACAAACAAGAAAAAAGCAAATAAAAATTGATAGTTTCTTAAGGTATAGGTCTATTCTCTGGATTTAATGTGTCTCTAGAGTTGGAGTCCACATTTTGATCTTTAAAAGGAGCAAACTAAAATGGCTTGAAATGCTTTCACATCTAATAATGCTAACCAAAACAATCATGCCCAGTGATTGCATGGAGGGTGCATTACACATTATGCAGAGACTATGATTCTCTTGGTAAATGGAGCTTCAAAAATTATTATCAGGTTTTTAAATAATGATAGCTATGAAATAGCCTTTCAAAACAGCACTTTAAAACTATACCCATTTAATTTGTTCTATTTTCTGTTATCTTTTTATAGGTTCCTATTTCGCCTGCTGAAATTGCTTAGGCTTAGGTTTTATGAATGATACACAGTCTCAAGTAGATTATTCAAAGAGTTCAATCTATCTATGCATTTTATCTTTTTGTAATAGACAAAGACCACAAGATTTCTTTCTACTTGGTTCTAGTAAGCCTGAGGCATAAATAATTTTAGATGGCATAACAATGACAGCTACATAATAAGAGTATTAAAAGAGAAAGAGGATCACAGGATTAGAAAGAAAATTCTAATATTTTTTTTAACTGTGCATTAAATCTTGTTCTGTGATTTCCTAGTAGTCAAAGCAAAAAAAAAAAAAAAAAAAAAAAAACCAAACAATTTGTCATATGTGACTTAAAGTCTACTGAAAGTAATTATATTCAGGAGTAATTTTTTTTTATAAGTGAATGTTGAAGAATATGCACCATAAAAATTTTACAACTTGATGAATAAAGCTTTTAGTAATTATTTTTCAGAAGTTGTATAATACTCTTTTATTGTCTTTCAACATAAGATGAGTGTATCTGAAGGAATTTCTATCCATATTGTATGTTGTTAAGTGGGAAGGGTAAAACAAGATATGTGTGTGGAGAGGCCAGCAGTGGAGGAATTAAAAACTGTGAAGTCAAAGCCTTACTGATAGCAGGGTTAAATTACGGCATTGAGTTTGAGACATGAGTGGGTCATGTGAGTGGAGATGTCAAAAAAATCTTTGGACATTCAATTATAAAGTTAAAAGACAGATCCAGAGAACAGATATACAGTAATATATTTCTGCATAAGGTGCCAGCTGAGCCCATGAGAACTAAATACTGAAATTGGAGGTAGTAAGGTTTTCAGTGGGAAAAGGGCTGAGCAACCCACTCCCACAAAGAATAATCTGCTATGGAAAACCCTATGAATAGCAGAAAGGCAGTAGCAATACTGTTCCACCTGTTATACATAAGGTCGCTATGAGTCAGATAACGACTTGATGGCACCTAACAAAAACAACAAGCTTTCCAGAATCAAAAGAAGGATAAAGACTCAATATAAAGGGAAGTAAGGAAATAGAAAGAAAACCATGAGAGTAACTTTACAAAGTTAAATGAGAGGTGTCAAAGGAAACTGTGACCAGCAATGGCAATGTTACAGAAGTTTCTAAAGCGGAATAATATATATATATATATATACATATATATATATATACATATATATACATATATATACATACATATACATACATATATATATATATATATATAGTAAATTTGCATCAAGAAGATCATTGTTAAGCTTTGAGTTAGCACTTTTCCTGTATTGTACAGATACAGAAAAACAATAACAACGTGATAAAGGATTAGTTGAGTCATGAGATGGAATAGGAAATTTTGAAACAATTTTAAAAATTGTTGTTGTTGTTGTTAGGTGCTGTCCAGTCGAGTCCGACTCATAGCAACCCTATGTACAGCAGATCGAAACACTTCCGAATTCTGTGCCAGGCAAACGATCTTATTTATGTTTAAGCCCATTGTTGCAGACACTGTGTCAATTCATCTGGTGGAGGGTTTTCCTCTTTTGCGTTGACCTGCCACTCTCTCAAACATGATGTCTTTCTCCAGGGATTGATCTCTCCTGACTAAATGTCCGAAATATGTGAGATGTAGTCTGGTCATACTTGCTTCCAAGGAGCACTCTGGTTGTACTTCTTCTAGGACAGATTTGTTGGTTCTTTTGGCAGTCCATGGTATATTAAACAGATGTCTCCAGCACCACAATTCAAAAGCATCAATTCTTTTTCTGTCTCTCTTGTTCAATGTCCAGCTTTCACAACCATATGATGCCACTGAAAATACCATGGCATGAGTCAGACGCACCTTCATCTTCAATGTGACATCTTTCCTTTTCAATACTCTAAAGAGACCTTTTGCCACAGCTTTTCCTAGAGAAATGCGTCTTTTGATTTCTTGACTGCTGCTTTCACGGGTGTTGATTATAGAGCCAAGCAAAGCAAAATCTTGGACAACCTCAATCTTTTCTCCATTTATTGTGGAGTTGCGTGCTGACCCAGTCATAAGGATTTTTGTTTTGTTGATGTTTAGTCGTAACCCATATTGAAGGCTATGATCTTTGATCTTCATCAGTAAATGTTTTAAATCCTCTTCACTTTCAGCAAGTAGAGTGGTGTCATCTGCATAACGCAGGTTGTTAATGAGTCTTCCTCCAAAATTGATGCCACGTTCTTCCTCATAAAGTCCAGCTTCTTGGATTATTTGCTCAGCATATAAATTGAAGAGATAGGGTGAAAGTATACAGCCCTGACGCACACCTTTCTTAGCTTTAAACCACTCAGTGTTTCCTTGTTCTATTCGAACAACTGCCTCCTGGTTCATGTACAGATTTCTCATGAGCACAATTAGGTGTTCTGGTATTCCCATTTTCTGAAGTGTTATCCATAATTTGTTATGATCCACACAATCAAATGCTTTTGCATAGTCAATAAAAACATAAATAGACATCTTTTTGATATTCTCTGCTTTCAGCTAATATCCAACTGACATCAGCAATGATGTCCCTGGTTCCCCTCCTTCTTCTGAATCCCGCTTGATTTTCCAGTAATTCCCTGTCTAGATATTGCTGCTGTCACTTCTGAGTGATCTTTAGTAGAATTTTGCTTGTGTGCGATATTAATGATATTGTCCGATAGTTTGCACATTCAGTCGGATCCCCTTTTTTGGGAATAGGCACAAATATGGATCTCTTCCAGTCTGTTGGCCAAGTAGCTGTTTTCCAAATCTGTTGGCATAAACTTGTTAACACCTCCAGTGCTGCATCTGTTTGTTGAAACATCTCTATTGGTATCCCATCAATTCCTGGAGCCTTGTGTTTCACCAGTTCTTTCAAGGCAGCTTCCACTTCATCCTTCAACATCATTGGTTCCTCTTCGTATGCAACCTCTTGGAATGGTTGGTCATCTACCAACTCTTTCTTGTATAATGACTCTGTGTATTCTTCCCATCTTCTTTTGATGTTTCCTGCATCATTTAATATTTTCCCTGTAGAATCTTTCACTACTGCCACTCAAGGCTTGAATTTTTTCTTCACTTCCTTAAGCTTGGGAAACACAGGGTGCATTCTGCCCTTTTGATTTTCTGCTTCCAGATCCTTGCACATGTTATTATAATATTTTTTGTCTTCTTGAGCTGCCTTCTGAAATCTTCTGTTTAGTTCCTTAGCTTTATCATGTCTTCCTTTTCCTTTAGCTGCTTGACGTTTGAGGGCAAGGTCCAGTGTCTCTTTTGACATGTAATTTGGTCTTTTCTTTTTTTTTTCTTGTCTTTTTAATAACTTTTTGCTTCCTTCTTGAATGATATCTTTTATATCATGCCACAACTCTTCTGGTCTCCTGTCATTTGTGTCTAATGCATTAAACCTATTTTTGAGGTGGTCTCTGAACTCAGGTGGGATATACTCAAGGTCGTACCGTGGCTCTCTTATACTTGTTCTAATTTTCTTCAGCTTCAGTTTGAACTTGCATATGAGAAGTTGATGGTCTGATCCACAGTCATCACCTGGTCTTGTTTTGACATTTTGTACAGAGCTTTTCCATCGTCTCTTTCCACATATGTAGTCAATTTGATTCCTGTATGTTCCATCTGGTGAAGTCCATGTGTATAGTCTCCATTTATTATGTTGAAAAAAAATGTATTTGCAATGAAATATCCTCTTATTCATCTCTGGCAAAACCACTTGAAATATATTTCTGTCCTCTGAACTTTTAATCGCATCGAATCTCTGACTATCCTTATGGGCACTTAGTATATATGATTTTGTTGTTTTATTAAATCTTCACAACAATTCTTAATGCTTTCTGTTGTATATGTGTATGCGTATATCCAGGAGGCCATAAAAAGGTATACACATTTTAAAGATGTTATCTGTGTATTACTTTGGAGGTTGGAATTGGATTACAGTAGCAAGTTTTAGCAAGATGTTCACTCAAGAGATGACATGAATCAAATAAATGCTAGCACCACTATGTATCAGACAGGTCAGTCAAAGAAAATGGCAGAAGCACTGTTCTGGTTGGAGGAGCTCAGGACAATTTTGAAGTGGTATTTGAAATTTGAGAATGCTGTGGATGTGCAACGATGGAGGCATGAGTATTCAACAGAACCTCCAACATGCCTAATAAGTGCACACATTTATATAAGCTTGAGATACGTCTTACTGTGTCTGATGTACACAAGGGAAGATCCAGGAGGCTTTGCATAGCAACAAGTCCTTCTTGTTCTGCTATGTTTTTGGAACAGTTAACATGCTCACTACAGAAGTCTACCAAACAATGTGTACATGAGGCAGAAATTAGCAGAACAAGCATATGACACATTCTTAACACAGCAAAATAGAGAGTTTTCCTTCCCAATAAGTATATGATTTTGGCACTTTTTGTATGTATTTGATTAGAAGGTATAAAGAATTAGGAAAATACCTACTTACCTGCTTTGGGTGTAAGGAGGGAAGTAATTGTAAGCACTATCCAACATTGAGAGAAAGCAATTAATGAAAATCGTGAATAAACCTGGAAATGAAAAAAGAAAGAATAAATTAGTTTTAGAATGAGCACATATGCTAGCTGGGCCTTGAGGCTTGAAATCCCAGCAACTTCGGGGACTGACGCAGAAGGATCACAAATTTGAGGCCATAGGCAGCCTGCATAACTTAGTAATACCCTGTCTCACCAAAACAAAACAAAACATGTTAGAGGGTGTGTGACTTGGTGGTGGAGCACTTACCTAGCATGAGTAAGGCTGGGCTCAACCACTAGTACCACAAAAGAAAGAAAGGAAAAGAGTGAACACATATTCTGATACAAGAAATAAAAAAGAAGCAAGGTTGAGGTTATAAAATTTAAGGTAGAAGAAAGAGAAGTACTATGTAATGGTTTCTCTCTTTTCAGCAAAAAGTATAGTATACTTTCAGTAAGAGTAGTTGGGGGAAAGTGGTACAGTCATTTTGGTGATGATGAGAAAAGGAAATCAATTTGAGAAGAAAAAAGAAAAGTATTATGTAGTAGCTTATTTGACCCACAGAGCTTGGTGAAGATGTACTGTGATGATCAAACTGCAATTTCTTTTATTTTACCTCAAACCATCAAGAGCTTAAGGATATGAGTGAGTGTAGAGATTGGGAGTTGTGTTTGGTATTGGAACAAGGTAGCAAATGTTCAGGAAAGTGGGAAAATATGTTGCTTTTGTGACTAAATGAAATGAAGGTAGATGAGATGATAAAACAGAAATTCAGGTAAGTGGGTTCTATATTCTGAAGAATGAACTTTGGTGTGGTAGGTATATTTTGTTATTTTATCCTGGAAATAAAAAAAACTGATTTAAATGATAAGTGATTTCCTCTACTACAGGACATTGAACATTGTGGATACAATTTCACCTCCTACTTGTTTTCAGAAAATACATACATTAATCACAAAAAGACTTTAGAATCCAATCTATTGTTTAAGGTAACTATCTCAAATACCTAACAACAAAAATTCTTAAACAAATAGAGATTTACCCTTAGGATGCACAAATAGTTTGGCACATGCTAATCAACACATGTGATACCCCACACTTATAAAATGGAGGATAAAAATCCTATGATCATCTAAATGTACGCAGAAAAAGCATTTGGCAAATTCAGTATCCTTTCATAATAAAAACATTCAACAAACTACATATACAAGAACTTATCTCAACTAAAAAGGCCATGCATGACAAAGTCAGAGATGGCATCATGCTCAATGAGGTAATGATGAAAGTTTTTCCTATAAGATCAGGAACAAGACAAAGCATCCCATTCTTGTTATCTGTATTCAGGGTGGTAAAGGCAGTTTTAGCCAGAGCACTTAGGTGAAACAAAGACATAAAAAGCATTCATGTTGGACAAGAAAAATTTTTATTATCTGTTTTCAGATGACCTGATTTTATAAGTAGATAATTCTAAAAGTTTCACCACCATACATTGGTTAAGACTAATAAATTCATTAAAGATGCATTATATAAAATCTATATACAAAAATCAGTAGCATTTTTATATAATAATAATGAGCTTTCTGGCAAAGAAATTAAGAAAATATCACTCATAATAATTATAAAAATAATTAGGGATATACTTACCAAAGGCTGTAAGTGATTTCTGCAGAGAAAACTTTAAAATCTTGATGAAATAAATTGAAGAAGGCAGAAGTTACAAAGCATAACTTATGCCTATAGATAGGGACTTGGGTAGCTCGATTGGTACAGTGCTGCTCTGCACTCTCTGAAGACCTGGGTTCAATCCCCAGCACGTTGAAACAGGGAGAAGGACCTGGAAATCCACTCCAGGAGCAATCCAGAAACAATCAGCCTGTGAAAACCCATGAGTGTCACTATGAGTTGGACTTGACTTGACAGCACCTAATAACAACAACAATAAATAACATGCCTGTGGATTATACAATTTACTATTGTTAAAATGTCCACATCATTCAAAACAATCTGCAGATGCAATGTGAGCCTTATCATACTTCTAAGGACCCTTCACAAAACAGAAAAAAAACCAAAACTATCATAAAATGTGTATATAACCACAAAAGACCACAATTAATAAAGGCAGTCTTGAGAAAGAACAAAAAAAGTTGGAGCCATCACATTTCCTGATTTCAAAATATATTACAAATACTGAGTAATCAACAAAATATGTTATGGACAAACAGACATAAAGACAAGTAGAACAGAATAGAAAGTCCAGGAATAAATACATATATATATATATATATATATATATATATATATATATATATATACTGTCAACTGATCTTTGACAAAGATACCAGGTACATACATACGAGTAAAAGAGATATTCTCTTCAATAAATGTTGTGAAAACTGGATATCCATGTGCAAATGAAGGACACTGATCCTTATTTTACACAATATAGAAAAATCAACTCGAAACTCAAAATGCAACCAAGACCTACATGTAAGAACTGAAACCATAAAACTCATTAAATACATCATAAGGAAACAGCACATTGAATTTGATCTTTGCAATGGCATTTTGGATCATTGGTGGTGTTTTTAGGGCCCTCAAGTTAGGTCCAATTCATAGGGATCCTATTTACAACACAAGGAAACACTCTCCAATACTGTACCAGGCATATAATCCATTTTTATGTTTAAAGTCACTGTTGCAGACATTGTGTCAGTACATCTAGTTCACACCAAAAACAGATGAAACAAATGCAAAAATAAATGAGACTACATTAGAACTTCTGAACAGCAAAGGAAGCAATCAATAAAATGCAAAGGCAGCCTGTGGAATGGTAGAAAATGTTTGCAAAATGTTTATCTGTTAAGGGATTAATATTAATGTATATAATAAATTTGTACCACTCATCTCAGTAAAAGATAAAGAGAAAAAGAGGATGAAGGAAAGTAAGGAAAGAGAAATAAGTTCCTTGTCTGTTTTAAAGATGGGCAAGGACCCAAATAGACATTTCTCCAAAGAAGACACACAAATGGCCAACAGGGATATGAGAAAATGTTCATTATCACTAATCATCAGAGAGATGGAAATCAAAACCATGATAACACCTCACGGAGCTTGTTGTTGTTGTTGTTAGGTGCCGTCAAGTCGGTATCTGACTTGTAGCGACCCTCTGTACAATAGGGGAAACACTAATGTCAGTGCTTCTCTGCTGTTCATAGGGTTTTCAATGGCAGATTGATTTTTGGGAGGGGGTTGCCAGGTTCTTCTCCCAAGCCTACAGCTTCTGGTTTTCCCGGGTGGTCTCCCGTCCAGGTACTAACCAGGCCTGACCCTGCTTAGCTTCCGAGATCTGACGTGATCGGATGCCACAGGGCTATGGCTGCAGGCAATCATCAGAGAGATGGAAATCAAAACCATGATAATACCGCACAGCGCTTAGGGTGAGTATTATCAGAAAGACAAATGATTAAAAGGGTTTTCAAAAATGTGGAGACATAGAAACCCTTGTCTATTGGTGGGAATGTAGATTGGTACAATCATTACAGAAAATACTATGCTGCTTCCTCAAAAATTTTAAATATAGAGTAACTATATAAGAGAGCAATCCCACTTTAGGGTATATATCCAAAGGAAATAAAATCAGTCCCTTGAAGACATACTTGTATCACTATGTTCCTTGCAGGATTATTCACAATAGCCAAGGCAATCAATGTGTCTATCAATGGGCAAATCAATAAATACACACACACACACACACACACACACACACACACACACACACAATGTATACACAGTGGAATATTCATCATAAAATAGGGAAATCCTGGTATTTATAACAATATGAATGAACCATACAGAGAAAGGGAAATACTATATGATCTCACTTAAATGTGGAATCAAAAAACTTGAACTCATAAATGCAGCCAGGAGATTAAGGATATGGGTACATGGGTTCAGAGATTATGTACTTTCAGCCATAAATTCTTGGGATCTAATACCGAATGATATCTATAGTTAATAATACTGTACTCCTTATTTGAAATTGTTGCAAGAGTAGATATTAAGTATCCTCGCCCCCCCCACACACAAATTATAACTGTGTGGTGAAGGATGAACTTAAATGTTTCATAATTGTTACATGAGTATACTTACATGAAATCAACATGTTCCATTCCTTGGATTTTGTTTGCCAGTTTTACCTCACTGCAGTTTGGAATAAAACCTCAAAAAGATATAAATGGTGTCATGTTCCAACTGATAATGGGTACACTCACTGAGTAGTATTTGCTAGACAAGATTTCTCAGCAAAGCCTACCTCATGTAGTTGCTCAAATTCCTATGTATATGACTACTGAAGTTCTTGAACCACTTTGATTTTTCTTTATCCATACTACTTACCTTCTTGATATTCTCAAGCAAAATAATATGAAGAAGGCAAGTAAGATCAGTAAAGATGTGAATGACCTGAGAGAAAGTATCCTCAAGTTATAGGAAATATTTCTGTAAGCAAAATACATCAATCAATCAATCAATCAATCAATCAATAATCAAAAAGAAAAGGAAAAAAATTGCAAAGAAATATTTTATAGTAAGCATTGCCTTTATCTAATTCCAATATATATGAACATTTCAATTTATTACTGACAGAATTATTATTGGCATAATACTATATAAATTAAGGCAAAAGATATTTATCATACAGTTTGAAAGTTGGACAGTTAATGAATATCTATTGGTTAATGAAAAATTCACACAAGTAACTAGGCTTTATAGACTACAGAGTTTCCCATATTTATTATTGTATTTGAATATTATAGTCTATTTATAAGTCCTCAACAGAACACTCTGAAAGTGCTCTTATTGCTTCCTATGCTGTTCTTACTGATGAATTTGAAATTATAAACAGAACAACAGAAATAATAAATATAAAGGATTTTAAACTGGGAAGCTAATGGGACAGTCCTTTTTGCTGTGGATATATGCTTTTATATTTGCTTCTCTTTCTTGGGGAGAAGAGCTTAATATTAACTCTGAAATAGTACCTCAGCTGGGTGTGGTGGTACACACTTTAATCCCAGCAATTCAGGAGGCAGAGGCAGGAATATTACAATTTCAATCCCAGAGGCAGCCTGGATGACTTGAGATCTTGACTCAAGATAAACAACTGTTAAAAAAGAACTAGGGGTACAGCTTAGTAGGACAGCAACTGCAAAATATGTGCAAGGCAGTATGTGAAGCCCCCAAATACCACGAAAAATAATAATACCTTGAAGTGATACTGTGAAATTGCTGTAGTATTCAACATGTCACTAGGATGAAATTCAGTATTGTCTAATTTTCATAAAGTAGAGGTTCTTGATATCATTCAGTGATAATCTAGAAAGACAATCCTTAAAACTTCAAGGTAAAGGAAGCATTCATATTAAGAATAAATTTTTAAAAAATTGTCAAAAATATTTCAGAATCTTTAACAAAACTATTAATAGTTTTATACAATTTATTTTATGGTACACATTAATCTAGGCACTGAATATATCATAGTCATTTAATTTTCTGAATAACACTACAAAGCAAGCAGTAATTTAATCACCAGTTTTCAGAAGAAGAACTAGGGTAAAGATATCTTCAAGGTCACAGAAATGGGAAGCTAAGGGGCCAACATCCAAAGAGCCCAGGGGACCTAGTTAAGGGTCTTATCCATGCTGCTCAGCTCTATTTCACAATTAAAAAGGAAAAAGCAGTATATGCCATGGGATTGATTTTATTATGTAAAATAGAGTGATGACTTTGTCTGATAATCACACGTCACAGTAGTTTTCATTCATAAATGAATTCTCTAGTCAACTAAGCAAGTAAGCAAATAGAATTTAGTAAAATGACTCATTCTCTTTATCATCAGAGTGCCTAAAATAGTGTTTTGCTCACAATAGAGTCTCAAATTAATATTTATTGCATTTTAAAGCATATTTTGATGCTTGAAGTGTTTTAAACTACGTAGTGAGTCAAATGGATCAGATATATCAAAAGAAGCATTCTTTAAAAATCACTGAAATGTGGTGGACTATTTATCCAATGCTATTGAATAGCACAAGTGAATTAAATCTGTGTCAATAATATGGGTTTTGACCTCTTAGTGTTCTCAGATACTTTGAAAATTAGTTATGGTAAGAATAATTCTTAAAATTGGGAACCTAAATTATTAATGTTTTTCACATCACAGAATGTAAGTACTCCCAAAACAATACCAACCAGCAGTTGAGTATAATTTGATGGTAAAGCAGCACTCAAATATACTGAAAGTTTTTAAGTGCTCTGAATCAAGGATTTTCATGCCAAGATAAAAGGCCAATAGAAAGGTCTTACATAATGAGTATAAGCTGATCAGTGCATAGAATGAGGAAATCACATTAGCCAAATTGCATGACAGCAAAATATATGATCAAACTTTAATAATGTAGTTCTTTCCAAGGGCAATAACTTAATTTGAACTGGAACTGGACTCTTCTCTCATTTTTTCAATACTTAAAGATTCATAAAATATATACTACAGACTAGGGACTATAAATTTTGGAAGTCTTTGAATAAAGCAATAAATAATTGTGGTGCATATTCTTGAAAATCTGTCTGAATTATTGACAAATAGAATGGCTTCAAGAATACAAATTGCTTGTTGCTCCCAACAGTAAGCTAATATGAGACATAGATAAAGAAATTAAGCATACATTTTATCATACATCATAACATGAGACATTTTTAAATCATATTGATTTCACTTTTAAGTTTAATAAGATCTGAATAAATGGTATTTTCATTAAGTATAAAGATTACTAAGTTAATGAAACATTTGTAAAGACTCTAAACCTGGAAAAGCATGAAATATTAGTAAGAGATAATGTGATAAATGGATCCCTTCACCCTTTACTGGAGAGAATGAGCACTTTTAGGAATGAAAGGTGTTGTTTGGTGTGATTTCATGCATAGGACAGCATAGGATTGAGTTATTGGCTGAAGTAGATTCTCCTCCCCCCTTTGGCAATTAGGCTGTCTGCTTGGCAAAATTATTAAACCTGCTTATCCCCAGTATTTTCAGATATGAAATAAGAATAAAAATAATTCTCATTTTAGTAGATAATTGTGTGGAAGAAGTCAAACAATTTATGTAAAGTATATATCATAATGCAAAATCTATTTAAAGTGTTCATTAATACTTTCCACCTTACATACTTCCTATTGTTTTTCTTCTTTGTGTTTTGGATGAACCATCCTGTACCAAATCCTATACCTAGTTCTCACCTGATTTGCATGATCCTAAGAGAAAATATGATGTGATTAGAGTCCTTACAGTTGTGATTATTCCTCTACTAAAGTACTCTTCTCAAATAAATAAATAAATAAATAAATAAATAAATAAATAAATAAATAAAAGGGAATTTCAGGGTCTATTTACACAGAAACAGACCTCAGTGTTGCACTGTGTCTGATCAATGTCTTAGGAACCAAGCTCTCTCCAACTGAAATTATAGATTATTTGTCATGCAAGTCTCAAGATCTTAAGAATTTCACAAAAGCATTTTGTTAAAATGATATAGTAGAATTAATGCTGTCCTAGAATTCAAAAATACTTGCATGTGAAGCCCCAACTTCAAGAGTGTAACCACTAATTGGTTTAACCTATTAATGCCCAGAGTTCTATTTATAGGACAGTAATTCACTATAAGGAAATGTTCATGACACTATACTTTCTATTAGACTAAACATAAAAGCAAGCAGTGACAGAAGATAAGGTAGAAATATAGTGTGATTAGATGTACATGTGTGTGAGTCAGATATAAATTATTTGAAATCTTAGTTGGCAAATTTGTTATCATCCTATAAATAGGATGTTGGGGGTTAACACTTTAAAAATATTCAGGATGCTCTTTTCTCAACTATGGGAAAAATAGAGGATACATACATGTTTATATAAAAAATACACATGCATATCCACATATATGCACACCCATATGTACTGTAGTATATATGTCCACATAGCTACATACACACTTGTTATATCTACACACATATACACAAAAACACGTAATAATGAGGAATATGTATGCCAGTTTCTGAAACTGATAAATAGTGTCATAGTTCTCACTATTCTCAGCAGAGAACTTTTGCTTGTTGCCAGGATTCCTTGTTAATGTGTGATCTAACCACGGACCTCTTCCATTGTTTTACATATGATGTGGCAGGAAAGTTCAGAAAGCATGAAATCCATACTTTTCATTTGAAGAATGAAGAAGTAAATTCATGACAGCAGTTCAAATGTTCTGGTCACATAACTCACTAGTATGGAGTTCTCCTGGCTCTTGGTCCTTCATGCCTGTCTGAAGTTTTCTGTATACCTCACTGTCCCTAAAATACACAAACAAGCAAATATTTGCCTATTGTTGTTCTTGTTAGGTGCTGTTGAATTGGATCTGACTTATAGGAACCCTATGTACAGCAGAATGGGCTGGGATTTAGCTCAGTTGGTAGAGCACTGCGCTGCAGTCTCTGAGGTCCCAAGTTCAGTTCCCAGCACCGCAAAAATGAGAGAAGGACCTGGCAATCCACTCCCAAGGCAATCCCGAAACACTCAGCCATTGAAAACCCTATGAGGGTTGCTATGAGTGGGATCTGACTCGACGACACCTAATAACAACAAAAACATGTACAACAGAACAAAACAATACCCAACACTATGCCATGCCGACACTACTGTCACTGTTTCTATGCTATTCACAGGGTTTTCAATGGCTTATTGTTTCAAGATTGTCTCAGGAGTGGGCTGCCTGGACCTTCTCCCATTTTTGTGAAGCTGGGAATTAAACCCAGAGCCTCAGAGAATGTGGACCATCATTCTATCAACTGAGCTAAATTCCAGCGTACAGTATTAGTTATGTTGTTGCTCCTCAATGCTCCAAAACAAGAAATATAGAGAGTGATGATGGAAAATAATTTGATCTTGAAGAGGGATTAGCTTTCAGAAAATCTTGGTAAAAAACATAGTTGATAGCAGAGGTTCAGGTTTTCCCTGATCCCAATAAAATCCAGAGTGCTCTGAGAAAGGTGTCAGTAAGTAAAAAGCTGAAAGGGTTAACAAAGGTACCATTAACAAAGGTAAATGCCCAAAAGTACATCTAATCAAGATACATGACTACAAAAAATCTAACAAAGGACTGATTAACCTAAAGTGGGGAGAAGACTTCTTGACTCTCAAGACAGTTATTTCTCTGCATGCCATATGCTCACGTACAGATAGCAAAATCAGCCAACCTACAGCATTAACTTGGGTTGCCACAAAGGTTCAGATAGACCTGCTGTTATCTGCTAGTGGAGACCAGATGCCCTGCTGGACATCAGGAGATGTAGAGAGGAGACACTCCTTCATAAAAGTGGCTTCTACTACAGGAAGTGCTCTGCCAGAATAACTAGGATGAAAGATGTAAAGAGTTTTTTCTTTGGATCACTGAATGTAAATGCTTATATAGATCAGTTATTGTTGCATTGTTCTGAAGGGCTTAGGTTTGCAAGAGATAACCAAATCATTCCAATTAACTCTGTTTGAAATCACATGAAGAATTCTGTAAATATATTTTTGCTTATGTATGTATTCCATGTATTCCCTGTATTCCATATAAGTGGTACAAAATTACATATAACTGTGGCCACTATGTTATGGTACAAGTATTAGGCCTTATGACTTCGGAAAATCTTTTTGCAATTTTTCTTTCAAAGTAATCACTCTCTTCATGGATTTGTTTCCTTTAAACACATACATATTGAAACAATTTGTCTCTTTGATATGCAAAACTCTTCTAAGGCTTAATGGTGACTAGCGCATCAGGTTTTCTTGCAACTAAACCAAATATCAAGTGTGATGGCTTCTTGTAATGTAAACAAAATATCTAACAACATCACTTAGATCCACTTAGGTCATATTTTATTTATTGATGCCTTTCTCCTCAGTTTAATAAGAATACTTTCATGAATTTTCAAATGTAGCTTTTAGTATTTTTCTATGTTATTTGATTTTCTTGAAGTTATAATGAAATATACTGGGTTCCACTAAGAGAGGATCATTTCAAAATATTTCATCTTTTAACTCTGTAGTTGTTGTTGCAGCAAAGGAATTGTCTTAATGCAAAGTACAGCCAATCCAGCATGACTGTTCAGTAGTTCTTATGTTTCATCATCTCCTGAATTCCTTGAATTTTTCCATAGAGCTTCCACGTACAACTTTTCCCACTCTCTTCAAAAGTCCCATCTCCTCTTGCCCTTTGTTCCCCTGAACAATTTAAAGCACACATTTTTAGATCAAAAATGTCAAATGTGACTCTCCTTGGCTTCTTCATGTACTTTCCAGACTATCTGTGGGTTCATATCCTTTCACTTCTTTCTATTCCAAAGGTGGAAAAAGGAGACTTTTTATCTAAATGCTTAAATGAAGGCTGTATTATTTTATCTTCATTAGTAAATGTTCCAATCCTCTTCACTTTTGGCAAGCAGGGTTGTCTTATTTGTGTAATGCAGGTTTTAATGAGTCTTCTCCCAATCATGAATCTGCATTCTTCTTCATAAAGTGGAGGTTCTAGGATTATTTACTCAGCATAGAGATTTAAGAGGTACAGTGAAATGATATAGCCCTGACATATACCTTTCTTGACTTAAAACCAAACAATGTTTCCTTGTGCAGATTCCTCATGAGTACAATTAAGTGCTCTGGTATTCCCATTCTTTACAGTGTTATTCATAATTTGTTATGATCTACATAGTCAAATGCCTTTGCATAGACAACAAAACATAGATCTTTATTATATTCTCTACTTTCAGCTAATATCCATCTGACATGAGCAATGATGTCCCTGGTTCCACACCGTCTACTGAAGCTGGCTTGATTTTTCAGCAGCTCTCTCTATATATACTGTTAGGGTTGCTTTTGAATGATCTTTAGCAAAATTTTTCTTCTGTGTGATATTAATGATAGTGTTCGATAATTTTCACATTTGGTTGGATCCCCTTTCTTGGGAATAGGCACAAACATAGATCTCTTCCAGTCAGTTGACTAGGTAGTTACTTCCAAAACTCTTGGCATAAACAAGTTAGCACTTCCAGTTCTGCATCTGTTTGTTGAAACATCTCCCTTGGTATTCCATCAATAGCTGCAGCCTTATATTTCTCCAAATCCTTCAAGGCAGGTTCCACTTTATTCATTAGTACCATTGGTTCTTGAGCATATGCAGTCTCTTTTAAGTCCTGAGCCATCCACCAATTCATTTTGATATAATGACTCTGTATTCCTTCCATCTTCTTTTGATATTTCGTGTGTCGTTTAATATTCTCTCTGTAGAATCCATCACTATTGCCACTCAAGGCTGGACCTTTTTCTTCAATTCCTTAAGCTTGAGACAAACAGAATGTACTCTCTTTTTTAGTTTTCTATCTCCAGTTATTTGCAGATGTCATTATAATATTTGATTTTGTCTTCGCAAACTGCCCTTTGAAACCTGCTTAGTTCCTTAACCTCATCATGTATTCCTTTTACTTTAGCTGTTCAGTGTTCAAGGGCGAGTTTCAGAGTCTCTTTTAACATGTAATTTGGTCTTTTCTTTTTCTGCTGTCTTTTTAATCATCTTTTTCCTTCCTCAAGAATGATGTCTTTGATATCATGCCACAACTTATCTGGTTTTCTATCATTAGTGTCTAATGCACTAACCTGTTCTTGAGGTGGTCTCTGAACTCAGATGGGATATATTCAATGTCATACTTTGACTCTCATACACTTGTTCTGATTTTCTTCAGTTTCAGTTTGAACCTACATATGAGCAGTTGATGGTCTGATCCACAATTAGCACCTGGTCTTGTTCTGACTTATGATATTGAGTTTTTCCATTGTCTCTTTCCACAAATGTAGTCAATTTGGTTCTTGTATGTTCCATTGGGCCTGCAGCTGTACCACTGTGGCATTCTATCCCATCAGATCTCAGAAACTAAGCAGGGTTGGACCTTGTTAGTACTTGGATGGTACACTGCCTGGGAATACCACGTGCTACAGGCTTGGGAGAAGGACCAGGCAAACCACTCCTGAAACAATTAATCCTATGAATAGTAGAGAAACATGACAATAGTGTTTCATCTGTTGCACATAGGGTCACTATAAGTTGAACACTGACTTGACGGCACCTAACAACAACAACAATGTTCTTTATGAATTCCATGTGAATAGTCACCATTTATGTTGGTGAAGAAATGTATTTGCAATGAAAGGTCATTGGTCTGATAAAATTCTATTATGCAAACTCCAGCATTGTTTCCATCATCAAGGCCATATTTTCCAACTACTGAGCCTTCTTCTTTGTTTCCAATTTTTGCATTGGAGTCACCAGTAATTATCAGTACATAATGATTGTGTGTTTAATCTCTTTCATATTTCAGGAGATGGTAAAAATCTCCCCTATCTTCATTTTTGGCCTTAGTGGCAAGTGTGTGAATTTCGATAAGTCATATTAAATGGCCTTCCTTGTGGGCATATGGATATGATTCTATCACTGACAGCATTGTACTTTACAATAGATCTTGAGATATCTTTTATAATGATAAACACAATGCCATTTCTCTTTATGTTGTCATTCCCAGCATGGTAGACCATATAGTTATCTGATTCAAAATGGTATGCCAGTCAATTTTGCTCAGTGATGCCTGGAAATGTTGGTGTTTATGTGCTCCATTTCTCATTTTCCTAGGTTCATACTATGTACATACCATGTTCCAATTATTAATGGGTGTTTACAGTTGTTCCTTCTCATTTTGAGCCATTCCACATCAGCAAATGGAAGTCCCTGGGGCTTTACTCCATTTGTGGCATTAAGATAGACTTTAATTTCAGGAGACAATTTTTCTCCAGTCATCTTTTGAGTGCTTTCCTACCTGGGAGGCTTATTTTTCAGCATGGTATCTAACAGTGTTTCTCTGCTATTCATAGGGTTTTCAATGGCGAATTGTTTCAGGAGTGGGCTGCCAGGTTCTAGTCCCTAATATGAATTGCATTTCAACATCAACAAAACAAAAATCCATACAACTGAGTCAGTAAGCAACTTCATGATAAATGGAGAAACAATTGAGGTTGTCCAAGATTTTGCTTTCCTTGGTTCTACCATAAACACAGAAGCAGTCAAGAAACCAAAAGACGTAACACATTTTGAAATGCTGTTGTAAAAAAAAAAAACTCTTTAAAGTCTTGAAAAGTAAAGATGTCATATTGAAGACGAAGGTGCGCCTGACTCATGCCATGATATTTTCAGTTGCAGCATATGGTTGTGAAAGCTGGACATTGAATAAGGGAGACAGGAAAAGAATTACCACTTTTGAATTATGGTGCTGGAGTTGAATATCAAATATATCATGGGATGAAATAAACCAACATATATGTCCTAGAAGAAGTACAACCAGAGTGCTCTTTGGAAGCAAGGATGGATAGTCTGTGTCTTATATACTCTGGACATGTTGTCAGAAGGGACCAATCCCTGGAGAATAACATCATATTTGCGATAGTGGAAGGTCAGCAATAAAAAAGGAAAGCCCTCAATTAGATGGATTGACATGGTGTCTGCAACAGTGGCTTCAACATAAATAAGATCATATGCCTGGCACAGAATTGGGAGTGTATTCTGTTGTGCATAGGGTTGCTATGAGTCAGTTCTGACTTGATGACACCTAATAACAGCAAAGGCTTAACCTGTAGCTTGATTTTTGTTGTCTCACCCTCTGGAATATTTCTGGATAATGCATTATTAATAATGTTTATTGAATCCTTGATTTTGCCTCCTCTACTGGGTTCTTTTTGCTTTGGAATAACAGCAATTTGGTATACATGCTCCAAAAATAAATAAATAAATAAAAGATAACAAGCAAATCAAGATCCTTCCACCCTTTCAACACATTGTCCTTTTGTTATTCTCTTCTTTAGCTCTGAATTAGAAACTATACCTCATTTTCTTTCACTTTTTCATTCTCCTCCTCTTTTCTTGAAGCCTGTGCTTCTAGTACCTATGCTCATGTTTAGGCATCATAATTTTGTTTGATTTTCATGTTAACACTTTTCAAATTAAGTGCTCCATCTGCTCAGCTCCTGTGCTCAAGTGAGCCCTTGTCCCTGATTTACTCTTAGTTGTACCATTGTTCTTCTAGACATGCAAATTAAATTCAACACAGACTTCACCTTTTCTCTGCTACTGTATTTCTGATTGGTTTTTGAATCCAGTATAGATGCATCTATATATTTTTCAATGTATTCCTTTTTCCATTTCTATTGCCACAGGAAAAGTTTATCTTCATTTACTTCATTGTTGCCATTGCAGATTTTTCCTTACCAATTTCTTTGTTCCTAGTTTCTCTCTGCAATTGCCAAAAATGTGACACCAATAATAATAATCTCCTTCATCTGTTCTTCAGAGTAAAAAAATTTGCAATTTAAAGAAGTCCTAACTTCGTTGTGACTGATAAGGCCTATCATGACAGGGTGTAATTTATACTTGTAGGCTTAGCTAATTGCAACCATTAAAACTTCGTGCTTTCTGATACTTTTTTCTCCTCCCACTTGTTTTTTTACCTCACAAGAAATGCTTTCTCACCAAAACACTTAATTTATTTTTAATGTTTGAAATCCTGAATGGATTTAGCCTTTCCTGACATTCTTGTTTAAATTATTCTTACTCCTCTAGGCTAGTACAATTAGTTTGCACTTCTCTTAAGAAAATTATATTTTCTACCTTTCATTTTGTTCATCTATATACATGTAGAAATACTCTAATATAAGTTCTGTGAGAAAAGTTCCTTTCCATAGTTTACCTTTAATGTACAAGGAAAAAATCTTTAAGGAGAAAAATGATTGATTTAAAAAATGTTTTATTCAGAAAGATTGAACATTGGAATTCTAAAATCACAATGCATTGTTATTTCTCTTCACTTTCTAGAAATCTGAAGTGTCTTTTAGCTCTTTGTTTAGTCTTTGCTGTAGTTCATGGAATTGTTGTTGTTTTTAGGTGCCATCAAATCAGGTCTGACTCATGGTGACCCTATGTACAGTAGAACAAAACACTCCTGGACACTGTGCCATGCCTAGCACTATATCAGTGCTTCTCTGCTCTTCATAGAGTTTTCAGTGATGGATTGTTTCAGGAGTGGATTTCCAGATCCTTCTCCCTAGCATGCAGCACTTGATATTCCCAGGCGGTCTCTCATCCAAGGACTAACCAGGCTGATCCTGCTTATTTTTTGAGATCAGACAAGATCAGATGCTAGGGTGCCATGGAATCATAGGAGTTTCCAAATTACATTTTGTTTCATTACCCACTAAATCAAACTTTGACATTAGTCTTTATATCCTGTTCAGTTGCCATAGTAAGCATATATTTTGTCTGCACTGGAATATTCATTTTATAGAAGCCACAGTATTTTCTTGATTATTGGGGTTAAAATAGACTAATACCATATGTCCCATAATCTGAGTGTTTTTGTTGTTGTTAGGTGCCATAGAGTCATGTCTGACTCATAGCGACCCTCATAGGGTTTTCAATGGCTGATGGTTTTGGGATTGCCTTGGGAGTGGGTTGTCATCTCCTTCTCCCATTTTGGGGTGCTGGGAATCGAACTCGGGACCTCAGAGACTGCAGAACAGCCCTCTACCAACTGAGCTAAATCCCAGCCCAAGCTGAGTGTGAAGAAAGTTAATAAAAATCAATAATCCATTAATATGGACTTGGAAGCATTAATTCTCAATATATATTTTTACATCTGTGAAGATCTTTTGATCTACTTACTATCACAAAGCTATACATTATTTAAATAGGTTTTATGCCCCCTTTGTGAGGCATTGGATACCTTTTTCATATTATGAAAAATTTACATCTATTTCAAAATCACCTATATCACATAAGCCTGCAGCTGCAGCACCATGGCATCCGATCCTGTCAGATTTCAGAAGTTAAGCAGGGTTGAGCCTGGTTGGTACTTGGATGGGAGATTACCTGGGAACACCAGATACTGTAGGCTGGGAGAAGGACCTGGTAGCCCACTCCAAAAAATCAATCTACCATTGAAAACACTATGAATAGCAGAGAAGCACTGACAATAATGTTTCACCTATTGTGCATAGGGCCGCTATGAGTGGGACACTGACTCCATGGCACCTAACAACAACAACAACAACAGAAAATAAGGTACTTTGGAGTAAAACAAAATTAAGGAGATGGAGTAGGTGATAGTTACTTAACTGAACTGATGACTTTCATCTGTTATTATTTGTTTTCTAAGTATTCTGGCAGGTATGACAGAAATATAAGCATTTTGGGTTAAATAGACTCTGGATAATTATTGACCCCTGACTTCAATTTATATAATTTAACTTGGCAAGGATATGAATTTTGAGAAATTGTTTTAAAGAAAGCAATAATCATGACTCAGCATAGGTTATTAATAGAAGTGGAACACAGCAATTTACAGGAGATACCACATGAATTGATGAAAGGTAAACTCTGGGATTTCTCATAAGAGGCTGTAGAAACATTCATGTGAGCTTGTGGTAAATAGCTCCATGTAGTTCTAAACTCTAAGCTTTTTTTTTTTTTAATTTGCATTATCTGAAGTCAGGCACTTTATGAAATAGCATTGTATTTAGCAACTAATGGACAGTGATATTGAGGAGAAATCCTAAGGGAAAAGCAAGTATACCTCACAGAAAAGCTATTTAGTAATAAATCTTATTTGATTTGGGAATATGCATCTGCATTCTAAGCAAAGAAAAAAAATCCATGAGGCATCAGGTAATATAGACTTAAGGTATAAATGGATATATGTTGAAGTGGTAGAATGTATTTGAAAGGGAATTTCAAATACTTTATTCAGAATATTCCTTTCTCAGTATTGTGAACTTTTTGTGACCTCCCCAAAAGAAAATTTTACAGGAGGTTACTAGTATGTCAAATTGGGTTTGATTCAAGGGACAACTGGTGAACACTACATTGATTCTGGCTTGTGGGCTACGTGAAGTTAGTTTAGAAGCTTTACTACCACAGATTGAATCTAGCAGCTCACCATAAACCCAATTTATCATTAGACATTACTTAATAAGATAGTTCCACAAAATATGAAAATTATGCTGTAGGTTTCATTAGCTTATTTGTTATGTATGACTGGATTCTAAGAATGTACAGCCTCTGTATGAACATTTTATTGTGGAATGACTTTATTTCCAACATTTTACATGAATGTATTACTATATGTCTAAAACAAGATATAAACATCAGCCAGAAACTTTTTCCTTAATTTCTCAAAACCAGAAGACTTTCACTTCTATGTCCATTTTCCAAGTGATCTTGAAGTGTAAAATTGTGTGCCAAAGGAGAAAATTCTACCAGATGTTTCATATAATAAAAACATCAAAACAGATATGTGTTCATACATTCATTTATATCACATATAGCAACTGTATAATGCATTTAAAGATAGGCTAATTTACCAGTTGTACAAAAGACAATAAAAATGTTGGCTGTCAGTCTGACACCATAGCACATACCTATAATTTCAGCAACTCGGGAGGCTGAGGCAAGAAAATCACAAGTTCAAGACCAGAGGAAACTGGTTGTAGCCTGTGGAACTTATGAGACACTGTCTCAAAAAACAAAACAAAACAAAACAAAAAACACAACTAGGGACTCATTGCAACTCAGTGGTACAGCACTTGCCTAGCCTATGTGGGGTCATGGGATTTAACCCTCCCCATCCACCAGTACTGAAAAAAGAAGAGTTGGCTGTCACATAGTAATACTATATTCTAATAATTGGTGTTTCTCTTTATTTCCTTATATTCAGGAAGAAAAAGTAAGGCCATAATACTACATTTTAACTGCTTTTCATTATAAAAGATATTTGCCAATTAGTTTATAAGCAGAAGTGAGTATGTTCACCTTCTTTACCTTTTTGAATTTATTTAGAAGTTCTGGTGTGCTAATGCACAGTAGGGTGACTGTAGATAATAATTATGTACTGTACATGTCAAAAAGGTAAAATATTATTTTGAGGAATTTTGCCATAAAGAAATTGCATATGTCTGTGGAAATGGATATGTCTAGCTTGATTTAAGGGTTGGGATTTAGCTCAGTTGGTAGAGTGCTGTGCTGCAGTCTCTGAGGTCCTGTGATCAATTCCCAGCACTGCAAAAATGGGAGAAGGACCTGGCAATCCACTCCCAAGGCAATCCTGAAACAGTCAGCCATTGAAAACCCTATGAGGGTTTCTATGAGTTGGATACCGACTCGACAGCACCCAACAACAACAACAAGCTTGATTTAAATATTATGCAATATATAGGTATCAAAACATCTCATTTCCCCATTAATGCACACAGTTTTTAAACATTTATATATCGTCGTTGTTGTTGTTTTTAGGTGCTGTTGAGTAGGTGTCCAGCTCATAATGACCCTATGGACAATAGGCGAAACAGTATTCTTACTGCTTCTCTGCTATTCATAGGGTTTTCAATGGCTCATTGTATTTTGGAAGTGGGTTGCTGGGTCCTTCTCACACGCCTACAGGACCTGGTATTCCCGGCAGTCTCCCATCCACGTGCTAGCTGGGCCCAACCCTGCTTAGCTTCTGAGATCCAATGGGATTGGATGCCACAGTGGTAAGGCTGCAGGCTTTGACATTATCAGTTAAAATAAAATTTTAAAAAACATGAAAATTAAATAAATTGATAGTTTTTACAAGAATTCAGCTATGCCATGATTCCATTTTGCTATTTGCTACCAACTTCCCTTCTCTATTAACTTCTATTTTGTTGTTTTACCTATTTGGAGGAAAACATTAGCAAATCAGATATCCTTTTGCTAATTTTCATGTGTGGCCTTAGACTCATCCATCAGAACCTGTGAGATTATCCCTTCCCAATACCTCCTTGAAAATCAACACTGGATGAAATCTATCCTTATAGATCAAACTTTCATTAAATTTACCTACCCGTCATATTTGGGCTGGGATTTAGCTCAGTTGGTAGAGCGCTGCGCTGCAGTCTCTGAGGTCCTGAGTTCAATTCCGAGCACAGCAAAAATGGGAGAAGGACCTGGCAATCCACTCCCAAGGCAATCCCGAAACAGTCTGCCATTGAAAACCCTATGAGGGTCGCTATGAGTCGGATACCAACTTGATGGCACCTAACAACAACAACAACAACCTGTCATATTTACTAAATGATATAGCTTCTGAACTATTCAAATTAGAATAGCATGCATAGCTCAAAATATATATGTGGTTGTTGTCATTAGGTGTCGTCGAGTCAAATCTCTTCAACTCTCCACAATGTCTCTTGCTCCTTAATCTTAGATTTGATTGCTTAACAAAAGAATTATAACTGGCTTTCTTTTAACTAATTACATTTTGGTGAAAATGTAAATTGAAAAAGACATTTCTAATTACATTTACATGATAGTCAATAAGTGATCCTGCATTTAAGGTATTTGAGGATAACAAGCTCAAATCAACTAGATTTGACTAAACTCAATTTTTTTTTAAATCAGAGAAATAGCATAGTTGGTAATGGTCTAAGGTCATCAAACATTTATATTTTATCTTCTAATAAAATTTTAAGAAGCAAAATTTAAGGATGTTTTCAATTTTTTCCCACTGTTTCTGTTTTTAGTCACCAAACACAATTTATCTTATGTCAAGACATATTTAATTTTGCCAATTGCTGTGGCTGGAGTGGGTATGGTTTACATGTTGCCTAAAGATTTATATACTGCAAGGAGTACCTTCAGTGTGGTATTGTTGAAAAGTAGTAAATCTTCAAGTGGTGGTACAAGGTACTAGGGCCATCAGGGCATCACTGTCAGAAGGGAAATCCTCCCAAAGGAAGAACCTTGAATACATATTGACACAAAACATGCCTGAGACTGGACCAAAGCCTGTGTATCAGTGTTCTATTGCTTTGATATAGATTGAATGGTTTAGAATATGTTATGAGTTGACCATCCAAATGGCAGAAAATTCCCTCACATCAAGACAGGATGAGGTCTAATGGCAAACAGTTTTCAAACCTCTGCTGTCATGATATGTATTGATTTCTCATTTAGTAGCCAAGTCACATGGTCTGTGTGGTCAAGAAAATGGACTACAAATGCACGGACATAGAAAGATATGACTCACTCTGTTCATTTCTTTCACATTCTACATGGCTTCTTTTATATCATACCATTTTTTGTATCTTATGTAAGGAGACTGTGGTTGTGAAGTAGCAAATAGCTGCCCACCAAACCCCTAGAAGGTTGAAAATACCCTTCCTATACATGACAACTTTCTATACTTCTATTGTAAGAAGAGGGTCTGAGTTAATGAACATTATAGTAGAAGGATTCTCAAAGCATTTATTTTATCTTTCCCAATATGCAAATGACTATCCTGAACTGTGAAGACAGAAGTTTTCAAAGATATCTACATATATTGATGAAATAAGAATTAGTAAAGAAACAGAAATAATAACTTGAAAATAAAGAAAAATATATAAGAACTATTATCATAACGGAATATAGATTAAACCATTCCAGAACCTAGACAATTGATTTGAGGTCTAAAGCCTCAGAAGTTTCTCAAGTCTGTTGTTGTTCTTAATTTTCTCAATGCCAAGGGTGGTATCTGTCACAATAGTGGTAATTAGTAATTATTAAATGAATAATAAGTGAGTCATAAAGAAAAATGCAAATGAAAAATGATAATGAAAGTACTACTATTGCTGAATCATAGTCCTAGCACTTAATAAATACATTACTTTGAATAAATCACACTTTTCTGTAACTTGATTTTCTCTTTCATATGATAGAATCTCTCTCTCTCTCATATATATATATATATATATATGGCATCATCTCTTTAATAGGTGGAATTCTTTGAGGATAGAAACCATTCATTGTTGTTTGAATCTACCTACAACAACAACAACAACTTCCCAGCACAATGTCATGCACTATAGAAGTGCTTGATAATAGGTACAAAAAAAACAGATTTAAATAAGCCATACAAATATTTATAAGTTAGTGAAATAACCCATACATCTTAAGAAAATAGCTCAAAACCTGAATAAAAACTGAATGTCAACCACATATAACATAGCATCCTTGATGTAACTTCTGATATCCAGCTGTGTTAATTTTTGGATTAGAAGTTTCATGTTAATTTTATACTTCATGATCTGAAAAGCAAATTTACTACATTAGTGCTGATCAGATCTATTTGACAGCACCTAAAGTAGAATCTCAAATTTTAAGTGGAAAAAAAGAACTATCAACTTGGAATACTTTGAATATATTTATTTTCACAATCTATGTAAAACTTTTGAAGCTGGTTCATTCTAATTTTTGACTTTCATCGTTTTTGAAATGAACTTCCAAAAGTGGTCCTTCTTAAAAAATTTGGCTATCTGTGAGTAAAATATGGATTCCAAAGCATATTTCAAATTTGACAAAGTCCCATAAGGATCACTAATGATGAAAGAAAGCTCATACATAGGGATGGTGTGTCCTTTAAATTTATCAGTCTTCAGGGAGACACATGGGATTATTAAATTAGGTCAAGTTTCGGTACTGAGTGAGTGGATATTACACATTTACTTATCTCAGCAGTTAGGAAACTGCTTCCAAAATGACTACTCAGTTGAGCTCAGTCCACACATTGAAAGTTAACTGACAAATTGGTACATAGAAGTGGACATCCTATTCCCTCATTTAGTATATGTTTAGTTCCCAGAGTATATTGGGTCTTAAACTCCATTTTCAAGGCCCTCCTGACCTAAGCCGCAGGCAGTACTTCTCCATTCCTACATGGTAGTTATGAGGAATGTTTGACAAGCTATGGACAGAAAATCTCTGTTAGTATTTTTGACAATGATTCAACCAAACAAAGCAAGACATTGTAGAGATAATATGAAGGATAACATTTTAAAATAGTTTATATTTTTTTCCCAATTGGTGGTTGTTGGTAGGTGCCTTCAAGTCAGGTCCAACTCATAATGACCTTCACAGGGTTTTCAATAGCTGATAATTTCAGGAATTTTTTTGGGGACTAGACTGACAAATTCTTCTCCCATTCCAATTTGTTATTTATCCTTATATCAAGGATTGGAAAAGATTACAGTAAGAGTCCATGCATTAAACAGTAGCCTCCCCTTTTCTGTGGAAGAAGTATTTTAAGCCTCCCAATGGATGCCTGAAAGCATAAGTAGTACTGAACTTTATATATAGTACATTTTTATTGTGCATACATGTCTATGCTTACAGCTGTACCACCCTGGGCATCCAATTCTGTCAGATCTTGGAAACTAAGCAGGGTCAGGCCTGGTTAGTGTTTGGTGGGAGACCAGGTGCTACAGGTTTGGGAGAAGGACCTGGCAAGCCACTGCCATAAAACAATCAGTCATTGAAATCCCTATGAATAGCAGAGGAGCTCTGATACAGTTCCGCATGACAAAGTATTGAGGAGTGTTTCATCCGTTGTACATAAGGTTGCTGTGAGTCAGATCCAAATCGCAGACACCTAACAACAACAACGTACATGTCAGTGATGAAGTTTAACGTATGAGTTAGGCACAAAAAGATATTAAAAATAAAACAATAAAAAGCATACACTGCAAAAAGTTATTTAAAGGAAGTCTCTCTTAAGACATCTTTTTCTTTTATTTTCTTTTTTTGTGAGACAAATTGAACCAAGAACCTTGCACATGCTAGGCAAGTGCTCTACTACTAAACTGCACCTGCAGCTACATTTTTATTTTTTATTTTGTGATAGAGTGTCACTAAGATTTGCAGGCTGCCTCTGGCCTCAAACTCACAATCCTCCTGCATCAACCTCCTGAATCTCTAGGGTTACATGCGTGTGCCACAATTCCTGTGTTATTTTATTGTACTGTCGGCCTTCACCACTTAACATACAATATCTTTCATTCCTTATTAATGTGAGAAATTTCAACCTTTTAACTTAAAACACTTTACAGAATCTCTTTGTCATACCTGAATTACTAGCATCACTACTCTTGTCCATTGGGGCCATTGTTAAGTAAATTAAGGGTAATTTGAACACAAGTACTAGGATACTACTATAGTTCACTTGATAACTGAGATGGCTTGTTATTGTTGTTGTTAGGTGCCATTGTGTTGGTCAGACTCATAGTGAGTAACCCTATGTACAACAGAATGAAACACTCCAAACACTCTCAGATGCTGTGCATAATGGGTTGCTAATGGGTGGGTAAGGTAGACATGTTGGAGAAAGGGATGGATGATTTAGGTCCTAAGTTTTATGGGACAGGTAAGCAGGACATTTCATCATGCAATTTATGATATAGTATACAATATAAAAGTTATGAATTATTTGTTTCTTAATATTTGATTTGTTTTAAGAGGCTGAATGTTACCACTCATTCCTTTCTCTTTATGCCTTGGCTATCAAGTGTCCATTAGGCAAAATGTGTAAACTTTTTCAGACAATTTTATATAAGAAAATAAAACTTACGTATGATATTGTTGTTTTTGCTGTTAGGTGCTGTTGATTCAGGGTCCCATATGTAACTTAGTTCTAATTTTAAGTTCATCCAGATATTCAGGTTTTTCTTTTTTTTCTTTTTTTATTGGAAATTTTTAATATACACCTTAATGTGGTTGATTCTGACATGCTTTTCATTGTGACATTTCCATATATGCATTTTGATGTACATTATTCATATAGGTTCCCCCTTACCCTCCCATATGCTTCCCCCCACCCTCCCCATCTAAGTCTTCTCTATCTTTTACTTGGTAATATTTTTCTATATGTCCTTGGGTTCCAGTTCTGTTTAAGATAGAAACTTTTCCTGTAATGATCTTTGTTTTTATCTTGTTAGAACAATTGCATGCATTTTCTAGACCATTTATATTGACACCATTCTTATCTCTTTTTTCCCCTTTTATTTTGATCCAGCCTTTGAATAGGATTTTTCCTTCTTATAATTTTGATTCAGCTCCCACCTATGAGTGAGAACATGTGGTGTTTCTCTTTCTGAACTTGTGTTTGTTCACTTAAAATAATTTTCTCTAATTCCATCCATTTTGCTGCGAATGACCCTATTTCATTTTTCTTGATTGCTGAGTAGTATTCCATTGTGTACATCTACCATAGTTTTTTTTTATCCATTATTCTGTTGAAGGGCACTTTGGTTGATCCCATATCCATGCTATTGTGAAAAGTGCTGCATTGAACATGGAGATGCAGGTGTCTCTGTGGTATGATGACCCATCTCCCTTTGGGTAAATTCCCAATAGTGTTATAGCTGGGTCATATGGTAGATCTGTTTTTAGTTTTTTAAGATACCTCCATATTGATTTCCACAGTGGTTGGACCAATTTACAGCTCCACCACAATGTAAGAGTGTTCCCCTTTCCCCGCAACTTTGCCAGCATTTGTTGTTGTTTTATTGATCTTGGCCATTCTTACTGGTGTGAGGTGAAATCTCAGAGTTGTTTTGATTTGCATTTCCTTAATGGCGAGGGATGTTGAGCATTTTTTCATGTGTTTCATGGCTTTATAGACACTATACTGTAGGCATTTCCTTAAGCTCCTTCAAATATTTTTTGGAATGACTAAAGTACAATGTCAGTAAATAAGGAGTTAAGAGTTAATTTATGATAGAATTTTAATGCAATCATGAGGAACTTGATATATGAAAAATGGAGAAACGGCAGGAGTAAGGGAAACTTGGATGGTAAAACTTGGTAGTGCCCCTCATAAGTGGTAAGACTCAGAGAAAATCATTTTGGCTATTTTTCTACAAAGGAAGATAATAGACAATTGAGAAAGTAAGTGTGAAAATGCTTTGGGAAGCCTCACAGGCATTCATGGTGTGGAGTGCTATTAAGATGTCTTATCACAATGTTTTAAAGGTAGCACTTTGTGAAAGATACAGATTTCTTTCTGGATCCTATTCATTTGCACCATTAGCATTGGCTACAATTGAGAGAACAATCATTTTTCTTGTTCACTTTCCATAGACTCTATTTCCTAACTTTGCTCAAATATTGCCAACTTATATTATCTTCCTTGGATCCCTAAAGCAGTATTGCCTTTTCTGTAGGACATAATGGCCATAAGTACTCTTCAAAATAGCATCATTCCAGATTCCAATAATTTAATAAAAAAAAGGATTTTAGAGATTCATATTTTCTTACCTGCCTTTCCCTCCTCAACCTCCTCTTCCCTGTCCATCACTTGGGGGAGCAGAAACTGCTATCACTCAAAGAATGCATGAGATTCAGGTACTGATATATGCTAAATAAGAGTGTGGGCCAACACCATGCTATCTGCAAGTTATAACCTATCTATACTCACAGTATTCATAAGATGGAAGAAATCAGAGACTACAATATAATGTAATGTTTTCATGGTTTAGAACAAAAATGAGTTATTATAAAACAAATAACATGCAGATAAACAATGTTCTTCACTTATAAAAACCATAGGGGAAATCGTTTTTTGTATTGAACGGAACAATTACTTAACTTCTAGTTTTCCAACAATCATATCAGGCATAAGCTTTGTTATGCTTCTGTTAGATCCTCTTCTGAATGAGGACATGTTGTAATAGACAATGCTGGTAAGCATTGCCTAATAAAAAGAATCATCCCTTTTTAAGAGAAGGAATGTTGAATAATTTTTCCTGAAGCTTTGAATA
>VMDO01020861.1:0-31132 GCA_007922755.1 Pedetes capensis
AAAAAAAAAAAAAAAGACCAGGCATGTTGGAAAATAAACCAATGGTGTAATTGTTGAAGAAAATAATTATTGAAATGGAAGCCTCCATAGACTTATTTGACAGCAGATAAATAGCTGAAAAGAGTAAAGTATAAAATCAGATCGAAGAAATTTCCCAGAAAGCCACTAAAAAGACATAATGAGTTGGAGGTTTTGAAAGAAAAGGTAAGATCCATGGAACACAGAATGAGAAGATCAATTTACAATTAGTACCAACTCCTGAAGGAGTACATAGAGAGAGCAGAGGAAAAGCAATATTCAAGAAAATAATGGCTGAGAATTTTCCAGAATTGATGAAGGACATGAGTCTTCCAATTCAGGGAGCATAATGAGCTATAAGTAAGATGAGTAAAAATAATGAGATACGGGACCTTCAAGACCAAAGGCACAGACAGCCAGAGAGAAATAATAAACCACCTACAAAATAGGAACTGACTGACCTCACAATTCTCAACAGCAATAAAAATCCTAAAGATAACACACTAATACTGCCAAAGTGTTAAGAGAAAATAATCACAATACAGAGGATTTTTTTAGCCAATCAGTTCAGTCAGATTTATTTTTATTATAATTACTAATGCATATTAATTGTACAAATTGATGCTTTCACGGTGACACTTCCATACATACATACATCACACCCACCCTTCTTTTTCCCCACAATACTCTCCTCCTTACCCTTCCACTTCCCCTTCCCTAATAGTCCCTCTTCCTCTTTCAGGTCATCTTTGTTGCTTTGTTTTGTTTTGTCTTGACATATGAGAGAAAACATGAAATACTTGTTTGTGTCTGCCTATCTTGTTTAACATGATAAACTCTGGCTTCATAATTTTCTTGCAAATAACATAATTTCATTCTTCTTTATGGTTAAATGATACTCTTGACTATATATGCCACATTTTCTTTATCCATTCACCAATTGATGGGCAGCTTGAATTATTCAATATCTTGGCTATTGTGAATAGTGTGACAATAAACATGAGTGTGAAGGTATCTCATTTGTATGTTGACTTCACAGAACATAGTTTCATACCTGTTATGATTTGGATCTAAAATATCCCTCAAAGGTGTGTTTAAACATTTGGTCCCCAGCTGATGGCACTGTCCTGGGAAGCTATGGACCTTTGGGAGATGGGGCCTAGCTTGGTAGAAGTAAGTCATGAGGGTAGGCCTTTGGAGGTTTTATACAGACCTCTGGCTCTAGTCTCTCTCTCTTCCTGATGCCATGATGTGAAGTCCTCTGCCCTGACTCAGTGAGCTAAAATCCTCTAAACCTTGAGCCTCAATAAATCCTTCCTCCCATCAGCTGTTTTGTCAGGTATTTTGCCACAGCAATGCATAAGCAGAGGAATACAGAAAACTGGTACTGAGAGTAGAGTCATTGCTATGCCAAAACTTGACCATGTGGTTCTCAGGCCATTGGAACTTGTTTACAGGAGGAGTTTTGACGACTCTGGAGATTCGAATGAGATAAATCCTTGAATCATGTAAGCACAACTTGAGGGGTGGTTCTGATGTGAGTATGGAAGACCAGACCACTGAGAGAAATGCTGACAGTAAAGATAGTGCTCACAAGGTATCGGGGGAAATGAGGATGCTGTTGGGAATTGGACTAAAGGTCATTCATGTTACATTCTGGAAAACAGTTTGTCTGTGGTTTGTCCATATCTTAAAGAATTGTTGTTGTTGCTGTTGTTGTTAGGCACTGTTGAGTTGAGTCCGACTCATAGCAACCCTCATAGGGTTTTCAACGGCTGACTGTTTTGGGATTGCTTCTGGGGTGGATTACTACATCCTTCTCCTATTTAAAGATTTGACGGAGGTCAAATTAAAAAGTAATGGACTAGTTAACTTGGAAGAAGAAATAAAATGATAGCATAATTTGAGGGTGTGACATGGTTATTACTTGTCACTGCTTTTAGCCAGATTTATGATGAAAAAAATGGAACAAAAAGCAGAGCAGATAGATTTGTAAAATGTGCAGTTTAATGATAAGAAAAGTTACAGCAAGTTTAAAGTTGCTGCAGATAAAGCAAGCTGGGGCAAAGAGGTGTTGTTGTTGTTTAACAAATAAATGCCAACAAAGAAGCAGCACACTTTGTATTGGAATGATAGCAATGCCCTGGAGACAAACTAGAAGTTAGCCAGACACCTCCCATCTAAGGTTCCTGGGTATGAAATTACAAACCCACTTAAAAGACTAAGGAAAGTCTTTTAAAGTCTTGAAAAGAGAGTGCTGAAAATCAAGTGCCTCCTCGGCTTCTTGCTCAAAAAGGGGTGGCCAAGGGAAGTGGTTTCCCTGCATGAGAAAACAGAGTCTGCCCCTGCATCCATGGTCAAGAGGAGCCCAGTTACTGTTCAAGCTGGCAGCAGACCTTGGCATCATCCACATGGTACTGGTTTTGCAAATACACAGAATGCAAGAGTTAAGGGGTCATGAAGATTGCCACCAACATTCCAGAGAATAGTACCCAAGGCCAGGCACTGTGTATCAGGATTGGATTCCCTGCAGAAAGCCCCAGCAGGGCTGACACATGAGGCTTTGGGGGTGGATTCCAAAGCTGTAATGGAGACCAGATGTTGAAGATATCAGCAATGTGAAATGTCGGCCATGGAAAAATGCCAGCAATGAGTGGAGCCATCCCAAGAGGACCATGTGGCCTGCAAATGGCAAGGCCATGGGGGCAGAACTGCACAAGCCTGTTGGAGCCCAGATGATGCCATTGTGTATGCCAGCTATGATACATGGAGCTACAGGATTTGTGACCCTGCTGGATATTGCTCTTATTTTGAACTAATCTATCCTTTCCATGCCCCATCCCTACCATTTGGAATAGGAATGTTTACTCTATGCCGTTATGTGTTGAGAGTATGCAATCTATTTTTGATTTTGCAGAGGCTCACAGCCTAAGTTTGCTTGAGTCTCAGTGGAGAATGTGGACTTGGACTTTCAATCTGTTAAGGCTTTGGGGACTTTTGGGGACTTTTGAAGTTGTACTTAATGCATTTTGCACTATGAGATGGCATGGACCTTTGGGAGCCAGGGATAGAGTGTTATGGTTTGAATCTAAAATGTTGCCCAAAGGTCATGTGTTTGAACATTTTGTCCCCAACTGGTGGTGCTGTCCTGGGAGGCTATGCATCTTTTGGAGGTAGGACATACCTTTGTGGAAGCAGGTCACTGAAGGCAGGACTTTGGAGGTTTAATCCAGACTCCCAATTCCAGTCACTCTCTCTATTTCCTGATGCTATGATGTGATGTCCTCTGCCACAGGCTCTGATGCCTTTCCTGACTCTGTGGGCTGAAATCCTCTAAACCATAGGCACAATATATCTTTTCTCTCATAAATTACTTTGTCAAGTCTTTTGTCACAGCAACACAAAAGCTGACTAATACAATACTCAACTAGATTATTCAAGAATTAGAGTGACCTTCTGTTGCATGGATTACTTTCCCTGGGGAGGTGTAAAGAGTACTGACTCCCAGAACATAAATGGCTGAAATGAACCAAAGGAAAGATCACAATAAGTTAAACTTGGTGAACCATGAGTTTATTGGGGTTATTTACAGGGGTAAGTGTGAGTAACATATGGACAGCATAGGACAGCATTTATGTACAGTTCCATCACCAGGAATAATCTCTCCAAGGAGTTCCCATCAAGTGGTCCAATGGGAAGCTACACCACTGATGAGTCCCACAACCAGTCAATCATTTGTCTCTCCTATAACTTTGCATAATGAGCAGCTAGGGCAGGAGAGGGTGGTGATTGGCACCTCAGAGGAGGCTCTTATTAAGAGTCTCTCTTTTCTTTTTTTTTATTGGAAATTTTTAATGTACACATTAATGTGATTCATTCTGACATGCTTTTCATTTTGGGTTCATTTTCCATATATGCATTTTATTGTATATTATTCATATAGGTTCCCCTTTATCCTCTTGTATGCTTCGTGCCCCTGTCCCACCCCCCCATCACAGACTTCTCTACCATTTGCTTATCTTTTGATGGTAACATTTTTATATATATCTTTGGGTTCCAGTTCTGTTTAAGATAGAAACTTTTCCTGCAGTGAACTTTCTTTTTACCTTGTCAGAACTATTACATGCATTTTCTAGACCATCTATAATAATACCATTCTTAGCTTTTTTTTCTTTTATTATGATCCGACCTTTGTGTAGGATTTTTTCCTTCTTATAATTTTGATTCAGCTCCCACATATGAGTGAGAACATGTGGTGTTTCTCTTTCCGAGCTTATGTTCATTCACTTAAAATAATTTTCTCCAACTCCATCCATTTTGCTGTAAATGGCCTTATTTCATTTTTATGATTGCTGAATAGTATTCCATTGTGTATATGTACCATAATTTTTTTATCCATTCTTCTGTTGAAGGGCACTTTGGTTGATTCCATACCCTTGCTATTGTGAAAAGTGCTGCATTGAACATGGAGATGCAGGTGTCTCTGTGGTATGATGACACATCTCCTTTTGGGTAAATTCCCAACAGTGTTATAGCTGGGTCATATGGTAGATCTATTTTCAGTTTTTTAAGATACCTCCATATTGATTTCCACAGTGGTTGGACCAATTTACAGCTCCACCAACAATGTAAGAGTGTTCCCTTTTCTCCGCAACCTTGCCAGCATTTGTTGTTATTTGTTTTATTGATCTTGACCATTCTTACCGGTGTAAGGTGAAATCTCAGAGTTGTTTTAATTTGCATTTCCCTAATGGCTAGGGATATTGAGCATTTTTTCATGTGTTTCATGGCTTTACAGACCTCTTCATTTGAGAATTGTCTACTCAGTTCCGTTGCCCATTTGTGTATAGGGTTATTTGGTTTTGGGTTTTTTTTTTTTTTTTTTTTTTTTTTTTTTTTTTTTTTTTTTTTTTTTTTTTTTTTTTTTTTTTTTGAGTTCTTTATAAATTCTAGTAATTAGACCTTTGTCTGATGTATAGGATGTGAAGACTTTTTCCCATTCAGTGGGGGTTTCCTTGACTTCAAGAGTCTCTCTTGACCCTCTTTTCCCCTTCCCTCCAAGAGGGAATGGTAATAATTCTATTATCATTAGTATAGGTGTAGATGTTTGCTGTATAGTTTTGCTTATTTTGCTGGCAGGACTATAAGCCAAGGCTACTCTTTGGTATCAAGATGGTGATCATGATGTCCAGCCTGGAGGAATCAGGTACAATAACACCTCCAGTTCTATCTTTTAAAAAGATACCATTATCATGCCCAGAAAATTAACAATAATTGCTCAATATCATCAAATATACACACTGTTCAAATTTCCCCAATTCTCCCTTCATTAATTCCATGGATGCTGAGGAAGAAGATCATGAGTTTCAGGCCAAAGGCAGTCTGCACAACTTAAAAAGACACTGTCTTAAAATTTCAAAAGGGGAGGGGGCTGGAGAGAGGGTCAGTGGAGGAACACTGGTCTAGCATGTGTGAGGCCCTGAGTTCAACCCCCCTAGGGGAGAAAGAGAGAGAGAGAGGGAGAAAGAGAGAGTCTTACCACACATCACTAGTCCAGGAAAAGATCCAAATCAAAATTCAAACTATAACTTCTATTGAATGTTTATTGCTTTTACAGTGTCATAAAGGCAAAAAGTTGTAAATGAAACCATCATAAGCCCCATCTGTACTCTGGATTTTGTTGATTTGAACCCCAAGGAGTTTTATTGAGTCCCTGTGTACCCTGACTTACATGTAATCTGGTAGTGCACTTAGAGATTTATCCAATTTAATCTCAATTTCTTTGGCCAGGATACTTCATGGCGATTTCCTGCACTTCCCCCCAGCAACCCAGGAGGAAACTCCTAACGTCTGCTTGTGCCTCTTTTTGTACATTGAGACTAAGCAGTGGGCATGGGGTCACCTACCTGACCTGCACTTCACTATTCCTGCTTCTTGTCCAGGTGGGATCACACTTCCTTAGAGGATCATATTGTATTCACAAGAAATAAGAGTCTCCAAGTTGCTTGTTGTTGTTGTTGTTGTTAGGTGCCATTGAGTCAGTATCCGACTCATAGCGACCCTCTGTACAACAGGGGAAACACTATTGTCAGTGCTTCTCTGCTGTTCATAGGATTTTCAATGGCAGATTGATTTTTGGGAGGGGGTTGCCAGGTCCTTCTCCCAAGCCTACAGCTTCTGGTGTTCCCAGGCAGGCTCCCATCTAGGTACTAACCAGGCCCGACCCTGCTTAGCTTCTGAGATCTGACAGGATCAGAGGCCACAGGGCTATAGCTGCAGGCTCCAAGTTGCTTAGTAATTCTCAATATTTTTAAAATTTCAGTCTCCATTTAGTTAATCAGAGTTAATATTTATACTGCTACCTCAAAGTAACCCAACACTTGGCTGGTTAATAAGACCTAATGACATATTTAACAATATATATTTTTACACCACTGATACTAGAATTAGTCTGTGATCACAGACTCAAACATTACTACATATTTTAATAAAAATGGCATACGAAATGGGTAGCATTTCCATTTTATTGAAGGTTTTCTCAGAATACGGAAAAGAGATGTATATATTTGAAGTTAAGTGATTTTCAAATAAGGATTATGTAAAAGGAATCATGGAATTGTGAATATGAAGTTTTAGACATGATGGCAGGAAAAGAATAATAGAAAATCATGGGTTTCCCTTTTAGCTAAAGGAGCCTACACAAAAGTTGGGGCACAGCCCAAGGTTGGGGATGGTGGCCGGACACATAGGGAGTCTAGAAGGACAGGGTTCTACCACAGAAGTGAATGTGAAGAGCCCAGGGACCCCAATGCCTGGGGGCTGAGAACGTGATTGTAAAAAGCCACCTAGAGGAGATGCACTGCTTGTTTCTTGTGAAATAAGGTTGGAGTCTCTCTATCAAGGAAGACCCCAAAAGAGAATCCCAAGAAGAGAGAGTCAACTCTGCATCTTACTTACTTACTTACTTAATTAATTAATTAACAGAACTTAACAAAAGCAACCATCCCTGAGAGCCAAGGCCTCCCATTAGAGCCCTGAATAAGGACTAGCAGCTGGATCATATTTCCAGTTTAGAAATTTTAAATTACACTCTGAAGATAAAAGTAATATTTTACCTATAGCATATTTGCATATGTATTTCCCACGAAATAAAATGTTCTAAAGTTACCCTGTTTTCCATGATGTCTAAGTGATTTCTCACAATGTAGGTGCTATAGTTTGGATCTGGAATGTCCCCCAAAGGCTCATATGTTAAAGGCTGGGTCCTCAGGTTAGCACTATTGGGAGGTGGTAGAACCTTTAACAGGTGGGGCCTAGTGGAAGTTGTTTAAGTCATTGAGAGCATGCCCCTAAAGAGCCCTGTGGAATATCTGTCTTTTCCTCTTTCTCTGCTGTGTCCCAGCTATTTGCTCTACCATCGTGTGCTACCTGCCAATAGAGGCCTAACAGCAATGGGTCCACCCAATGAAGTACTGAAGCCTCCTAAACTATGAGCAAAGTAAACCTTGTCTCGTTTTAAGTTAATTTATCGCAAATATTTGTTAAAGTAACAGTAAACTGACTAACACATTATGCAACACAATTTTACATTGTCACAACTCTAGGTTATACACAGCTGCTAGTATTTAGGTTTTTCTAGAAGATCTGATATTCTTGATTTCACCAGGAGCTTTATGTTGTTGTTATTGTTATTTCTTTCAAATAAAAACTAATATTCAACTTCACTAGGAACTATGACTAGAAAAGCCCTAGCTTGGAAAGAATAAGAATATAGGCCATTTTATTTCTTAACCCTTCTACAGGATCTAATCTGGTGCTCAGGACAAAATGTTGCCTCTGGGGTTTTCTTCCCATAATTACAGCATTACAGAGGCATTTCAAATGCTCTCTCAAGTTAAGAACAATAAATTAAAATTGCCTCCTACTAGTACCCAGATGCCAGTATTTAAGAACACATGTTAAAGAACTGCATTTGTTTAAAACATTTCCTTGTATAAATGCATAGGATCTGAACAGTCATGAAAACTAAGTAGATGCCAAGTGCCATGGGCACACACCTGTAATCTCAGTGACTCAGGAGGCTGAGGTAGGAGGCTCATGAGTATAAGGCCAGAGGCAGCCTAAGCAACTTAGCAAGACTCTGTCTCAATATAAAGAATAAAAAGGGGGCTGAGAGTGCAGTTCAGTGGTAGAGCACTTTCCTAGCATGATCAAGAACCTGGGTTCAAGCCCCCAGTAAATATAGATAGATAGATGATAGATAGACAGACAGACAGATAGATAGATAGATAGATAGATAGATAGATAGATAGATAGAGTACCATGTGATATGTGAGAACTCAGGCTTACTGGTTTTTAAACAGCTATTTCCCTAAAAAAAAAAAAAAAAAAAGGCAACTTCTGGTATGCAAAAGTAAAGTGCCCATGTTTTTGCATTCCTTTGCAGACTATCCCAAGACAGCCTCTAGAGACCATGTCCCTCCTCCACTGTAGAGTGTAGATCTTTGCAACACATGTGCTCTCATCATCCACCAGCAAGCTGGCCCATCTGCCCAGGCTCCAAACCCAGGGTTACTTTTTGTTAACAGAACACAGGTGGATGGGATCCCCCAGCATCAGAAGCCTATAGATTTTGGCATGAACACATTTATGAGGTGTCATCAAAAAATACAGTGAATGTTTAAAATTTTTTAAAATTTATTACAGTAAAGAAACATTGCCACTAATCTTCCTCAAAATATTTCCCCTGGTTGGAATATACTTATCCTATCATTCTTTCCACTTTCTGAGGCAGTTCTGAAGCCCTCTTCTGCATCTTCGGTTCCCTCTTCTATCATGACAATGCTCCATGTCACACATTACTTCTGGTGCGGTAATTGCTATCAAATAAAACCATTAAGAGTGTGTCCTCATCCATCTTATTCACTGAATCTGGCACCATGTAACTTCTGGATCTGCCCCAAAGTCAAAGTGACCATGAAATGTAAATGTTTTGAATATATTCACAACATCAAGACAGTCTCAACAGCACAACTAAAAACACTTATGAGAGAAGACTTCCAGACCTGCTCCTGAAAGTGGAAACCACAATGGGATAAGTGTGTTTGAAGACAGGGAGAATATTCTGAGGGGAATTAATGGCAATGCATCTTTTGCTGTAATGATTTTTTTAAATTTAAACATTCATCTTATCTTCTGATCATATCTCATAGTCTGAGAAGATATTTTGACCTTAAAATGTTGAAGCAAGTAAGAAGAAAAAAACCAGGATTCAACACTGGGATAGGGCTGGGCCATAGTGCAGTGGTATAGCACTTGCTTACTATGTGTAAGGCCAGGGTTCAATCCCCAGCCCCACAAATACAATAGCAAAAACCACATTGGGACAGCAGAAAATTTTTTGTGCTCCCTAAATGCTTTGCTCCTCCTCTTGTGGCAATGGGCTGCGGGAGCCGTGGCAGTTGAGAACACCCCAATCCATTCTGGAAGCCATAGAGCTGCTCAGCCAGTGACATGGTGACCATGTGGAGAGAGAGCATTAGATCCCATACAAGAGCCTGCATGTCCACCGAGCAGCTATGCAGCAGGCAACAGGTGCAATCAGAATGCTCACAGGACTTAGGTTTTATTTGTTATATCAAACTTCTCCCTCCATGTTTTCTCTTTTAGGTATAGATCAAAGGGAAAGGAACAAAGTGATTCTGGGTTTCCTGCTGGTTCAGAATCTGCAGCCACTTCTGGATGATGCAGCTGCACCAGCAGGGAGAGCTTCTGGGTGAAGGGACTCACCCAAGAGGTCTTCATGTCCTCAGTTCAGATGTTCTTAATTTGTGCCTTGGATTCCACTGCTTATGTCTACTATTCAAAAGCAGAACAAGCCCTGCATCCTAGGATAAAAACGGAAAATGCCAGAACAGAGTTTTAAAGAACCCCATGTGTCTACCAACCTAAAGCAATGATCTATCCAGCAGCTGGCCAGACTTGGTGATCAGTCACCTGGGGTTTAAGGAGCAAAAGGCAACCTGCTGTAGACTCAGTAGAGATGTAGTTTCCAGGAGGGAGGGCAGGAGAGAGGGAGGGTCTTGCCTTTAGCATCTTTGGACACTGCAGGTGGCTGAAATGGTCTTCTGCTTTGACCTGGGGTGTCCTCACCATGCCTTGCCCTGCCTCTCCCTAGCCTTGTCTCCCAGGTGAAGCAGCAGGGCCCATTGATGGGTTTTCAGGGTAGGGTAGGGGTCCAGAAGGGAATCAGGTAGGGTCAGGGCTGCTATGGGGATGTGTCTGAATACATTCCTTTGTCACTGTTAAAGAACTGAACTGAAAATTGTGTCTTTAGGCAGCTCCATAATGGCCCCATATCCAGATGGCTTTGTCTAAGCATGTAACTCTAGCCTTTCCCACTTTGTGGAATAGCTTGCTCATGCCCAGGAGGTAGATTAGAATCACATGCAGATTAGATTCATGGTGAGAGGGTTTTTTTTTTTAGAAAATTAAAGAACTGTACATGTCATAAAAACAATAAAATGCAGTGACTTACTATTTTATTTATTATTATCATTATTATAATTTAGTATTCACCACCACTCATAATTAAAACATTATCAGTGCTCTCCATCACTTTGCTATCATATTTATTCAGTTGCTCCATGGACAAGGAGGAATTGAAGGAAAAAAGCAGATTAGAATTGTGAACTAACGTTTTTTCCACTTAAAGAATTGCCAAAACCTGAATGCAGACTAGATTTAATAAGGATTAGATTTCACAATATACATATGATATTTGCATTTATGATGATGACAAAATTAAAACTTCAGATCTCTTATATAACTGAACACCAAGTGCAGCTGGGGCAGAAGGGGCTAGAGATTGGCACCTCAGCAAAGGATCCCATAGAGGTCCTGGGAGGGTCTTCTGGCCTTCCTTTCTCCTTTCTCCAAGAGGAAATGTTGGTTGATCTATTACTATTATAGTAGACCCAGCCAAGCTGTACAATTTTGACCCTTTTTATTGCTGTGATTATGAGGCCAACGTACCCTGAGGTCATTCCAAGTGTTCTGCATTAAGATAGCCAAGATGGCAATCATCACATCTAGTCCATGTCCAACTAGAGGAACCATCCACACAAACACTCCACCCCTTCCTCCTGTTCTTGCATTCTTTCAGCCCCCTCTTCTGCAATTTTCTCTGAGTCCTGGAGGGAGCATATTATGTATGTGATCATCTTCCTCTCCCCAGGGCTGACCATGGGGTCACCACATCACAGTGACAGTATAGATCAGAGCAGCACTTATTCCTGAAACATAAACTCCAAATGAAAACACCCAAGTTTAGTTATGAGGGAGTGATCCAACCCAATGAGCAAAAACATCATAAACATTTAAATAGCCTATGTTTTATATGCCCCTGTTTTAATGGCCAAGAGCATCAGTATTTGTCCATTCAAGGTTTTACTTTAAGTCTCTGAAAACAACTAACCTATAGACATAAACACAAATGTTTAAAAGGCAATTGGATAGGCATATCACATCCATTTAGCAAAATTATAGCAGTAGCTTCCCCATTGGATCCTATGATCTCTTCAGCCACAGGTTTTTGTCCTGGTTTACACTATCAAGCATAAGATCCCTCCTGTGGAGTGGGCCTTAAATCCAATTGAAAAGTTGGTGGTGGTACCCATAAATAAGCCACAGCTTTTTTTCCCCTTTTTAAACTGCACATTTTTCAGATCTTTTTTCTGTGTTTTTTGATTTATTTTTCCATAAATCTTGCTAAATTTAGCAAGCAGTAACCAAGCCATGCCCCCTAAATCTAATTGTCCTCATGATATTTCCTCCAAGTTAATTAGTTCATAACTTTTAAATTCAGCCTCACTCAAATCTTTAGAGCATGGACCAAATACAGGCAGTCTCTGCTAGAATATAACATGGGTCATCTTTGGTCCAATGTCCAATAGAGTCTTCAATTTCCTCTAAAATGTTTTGAGCCCTGTCTGTATTTCTATTGGCAGTGGCATTCTAGGCTCATTACTCTCACCAGAACTGTCCCTCAAGTCTTCCAGGGCTTCTCTCTCTCCTGCCTCTCCAAATTCTTCCAAACTTCCACAAATAAGTTCCAAAGGCCTAGGAACTCAATGGTTAGGTTTCTGCACAGCAACAACCCCACTCTCTGGTACTAATTTCTGTATCAGTCAGCTATCATCATTGTAGCAGAAAAATCAACCGAAAAAAGCTATGGGAAGAGGGGTTATTGAGAGTTCACAATTAGAGAATCAGTCCATAACAGCGCCAGGGCAGGCATGGTAGTGGCAGCAGGACCTCGTATGGCATGATGGACCAGGAACAGAGAGGGACCTAGGATACAGGTCCAAGGTGAAAACATTTTCTAATTTTTTATTTAGCATTTTTATGCAGAGTAAAGCCTAGAAGCCATGGTTTTTTTTCTCTGTTTATAAGCCTAATCTCTTAGAATTTACCCCTTTGCTTTTTAGATTTCACATTTTAGATTTTGCTTCACACAAAGTAGTCTAGGAATTTGAACAACTAATAAAGTTGTACTTTAGGAATATAGTCATCCTTCACGTGTCACAGAGGAATATAAAAGTTTATACAAATCTCAAATGGCATCATTTATCTGAGTTGGCATTTGTCACAAAGCAGTTATATTTTAGATGTCTTATACATTGGACTCCGAAATAAATAAAGTGATGTACCCTAATTAATATACAAAACACTTTCATGTCTTCCTGTTTATCATTACCCCATTAAAAGAAAGTAAAATTATATATTTTAATCTTCTTTAGAAAAAAACCTTACTAGACATGTCTCTAGATATGTGTTGAGGAAATTAGTCCTTATACCATAGTACCATTAACAGAAATCTCAATACATCCATGTTTCAAATCCACACAATTGTTTTTATTTGTTAGATTTTAAGAGAGATTAAACCAACAGAAACAAGCATTAAAAAAGTAAAATGATGTAGATGTTATAATGCAAAGAGCAACATAATGTTTATCATATTACTTAAGTAGCCAAACACAAACAAAAATTTTAAATTTAATCAATTGGTATCACATGATTTAATTAATGTTAAGGAGACTTGGATTTAAAATGGCTCTTTTTTTTTTTTTTTCCTTTAAGCAGTCTTGAGAACCCTGTTTTTAGAAAACAACCTAAGAAGCGGGCATTTCTCCCCTGGGCATCTCTCTCTTTTTATGGTAATCTTCTCCTTTGTAAATCAGCATGTTTTGGACTTCTCAAGACAGGACCCATTTTATCTTGTTTGGAATGCATTTGAGAGCAAAGAAAAAACTTTGTTTAGGGTAAGGAGTGCACAGAACCCAAATTTTCCTGAAACAGCCTTTATATATTACAATATAGTAACTGCCGTTTTAAAATCCTCCTAAAAACACTTACTCAGAACACACACATATATACATACCTGCACACAAGAGACAATTTTAATTTAGGCATGGCAAGAATAGTAAATGTAGTGTGAATGAGACTAGCTTAAAAAATAAAGTGGCCACAGGTATATTAGTTTAGCTAGAATTTCTGCTATGAGTCATCAAGATGCTTATGCTTACAAATCACAAAATTCTTTATGCAAATTACAATAGAAATCTCTCAAGCATTCATCCAGAATCAAGTGCCTGGAGGTCCACCCTTCCAATGTGGATTTTCCTTGATCAGGTTTGTAGCACCCCCATAGAGTTTGCCAGTTCTCAGAACACAGGTCTGCTTTACAATGAAACCAACTGCTTTCAAAACAAACTAGGCCATGACCACATGAATTACCACAGAGATTTCCGAGAAACACCTTTGTTTTTCTGTATATCTTATAATTCAAACTTCACTGCCACACTGCCATATGCCCAAATATTTCAAAAGAATCCAAATGGATTTCTTTTTAAAAAAGCCCAAAGACAAGGAAAAGGACTTAGCAAGGGTTAGATTTCAGGCCTATAGAATCTAAATGTTCATTTCTTTGTCTCTCTGAATAATGATAAAAAGCAGCCAAGATTAGCATAAGTAGAAAGTTTTTTTTTTTTTTAAGTCCTTGGAATAAAAGTGACTCCAGCAGCTGCAAAGGACCATTTTAATCTTTCCTCTCTGCCTGGGGTCGGTTTGCTGATGGTCGGGGGTGGGGTGCTTAATTACCAAAAAAAAAAAAAAAAAAAAAAAAAAAAAAAAAAAAAAAAAAAAAAAAAAAAAAAAAAAAAAAAAAAAAAAAAGAAAGAAAGAAAAGAAAAGAAAAGAAAAAAAGTATTTTCTTCTGGCTGGGTCACCAGAATTGTTGTGAGTTTAGGGTGAAGCCCCAATTTTCAGAATTAAGCTCAGCCATGTAGTCTCCAGTATGTCAATTAAAGAGATGAGTAATGACGAAAAACAGTAAAAGGAGACTTAATGTTCACATTGAGAAGAGTAGATAAGAAGAGTCCCATTGTTACCAGGTGGGGCTGGAGTTTAGCTGAGTTGGTAGAGTGCTGCTCTGCCCTCTCTGAGGTGCCAGGTTCGGTTCCCAGTACCACAAAAATGGGAGAAGGACCTGGCAGCCCACTCCCAAAACAGTCAGCCATTGAAAATCCTATGAATAACAGAGAAGCACTGGAATAGTGCTGGGCATGGCACAGTATAGGGGAATGTTTTGTTCTATTGTGCATAGGGTCACTATGAATCAGAACTGTCTTGATGGCACAGAGGCAGGTCCTGAGCACAGGTCCAGGAATCTGGCAGCAAAACCCTGTTCCTTGTGTCCAGAATATAAATGAATTTATATCTAACAAAGAAGTTACAGTAGACAGTAAGTTGTTGTTGTTGTTGTTGTTGTTGTTGTTAGGTGCTGTTCAGTCAGTCTCCAACTCATAGCAACCCTATGTACAACAGACAAAACACCACTGTCAGTGCTTCTCTGATAGTCATAGGGGTTTTAATGGCTGATTGATTGGGATTTTTTAGGGGGAGGATTATTTCAGGAGTGGACTGCCACAACCTTCTCCCATTTTTGTGGAGCTGGGGATCCAACCCAGGTCTTTAGAAAGTGCAGAGCAAGTGCTCTACCAAGTGAGCTAAACCCCAGCCCTGGCTTGGTGTTCCCAGGAGGTCTCCCATTAATGTACTAACCAGGCCCAACCTATTTAGGTTCTGAGATCTGATAGGATCAGATGCCACAGTGGTACAGCTGCAAGTGTAGAGAATATAGATAATGTTTATTAAGAGATGTTGTTATTGTTAGGTGCTTTTAAGTGGGTCCAACTCATAGCAGCACCATATACAACAGAATGAAATACTACCCAACACTGTGCCATGCCTAGCACTATGTCAGTGCTTCTCGGCTACTCGTAGGGTTTTCAATGGTTGACTGTTTCTGGAGTGGGCTACCAGGACCTTCTCCCGTTTTTGTAGTGCTGGGGATTAAACCCAGGACCTCAAAGAGTGCACAATAGTACTCTACCAACTTAGCTAAACCCCAGCCTTATTAAGAGATAGCACCGCATTAAGAAATTATTACAGAGAAGACTGAGGCACCTGGAGAAGCTTAGGTAAACCTGGAAAGGAAGTTGAATTAACTGGGTTCCCTGGGTGAATCTGCATAAGGATATTTGTATTTCCCAAGTAAAGGTAAAGTCAGAGGGAACAGAGTTAAGCAGCTTCTAGATGGAAAAGTACCTTAGACAGACAGAGAATATGGCAGGCCTGAGAGAAGGGAGAAGCAGAAGGGATGTGGTTGCTAGAGAAAGAAGAGAAGAACAAAGGGCAAGAAGTGGAGAGGAAAGAAAGAAGGAATAGAGACAGTGGGCACATGTTTCTCCTAGTTTTACTTAAACAAGGCCACACCCAGTGTGACATCTGCCCTAGGCACCCAGCTCTAGGTGCTTAGTGTGATGTGGGCCTAAGGTCTTTGTTTTGTAAATAGCTCGGTTCCTTGGATAGGGTGTGAGACCCATTAGAAAATCTCCTTCCAGTGTCCTCAGAGATGCACATGGCTTCATTCATCATGACGGAATGGTAGAGCTGTTTTCAATCCCCTTTTCCTCCATATAGCCTGCTAAGGCTAAGCTAGTCTGCCTGTCACTGTAACCCCCAAGTCTGTCTTTGGGGAACTTACATGAGCTTCAGGTTTAAGTACAGGGAAAGTCGGGGTAGGGGCAAGAGGTATGCAGAATTAAGCCGTCTTGATCAGGGCATTTTCAGAAAACTGTCATCACTGAAGGGTTTTGTTTATAGTCTATGGTCAATCAGATGTTTATCCATGAAAGCTTCCTGGATCTAAAGCAGCTGCAGGTTTGGGGTGAAGGCTGGTGATCTTTAAATGAGGAGTCAATGCTTTTAGGTAAAGGCAGTTTATAAGCCCCTTTTGTTGTAACCCACTAGCAAAACCATACCCCAAAGGAGCAAAAAGCCAATTAAAAGGGAGTCTTTATTAAGCTGGTGACCATGGAGGACTCATGTCTCTCTAAAACCCAGGGCCCCAAGGAACAGTGTGAGGGGGTTATGCAAGCAAAAACTACATCCTGTGGGAGACTTTAGGTTTAGGGGCTTTCCAAGTTCCTGGCATGGGTCATGATCACAAGGGATAAGCAGTTGGTACAGAAGTTAAGATAGGCAGTTAAAGATTAAACTTAACATATGACCTAGGGTACAAACCACATTTCTGACCAACCTATCCAAGTGATAAATACAGAAGAAGAACAGGCAGTTAAAAATTTTCCTTTCTCGCTTGTTCTTAAAATAGAGTCCTACCTAAGATGGTGTCAGTCTTGTTCACTCACTGACCTTTTATACCCCTTACAGGAAGTACCCACATGATGGCAGCACTCTTGGGCACTGGGTCCCCAGAGTCCCCCAGTCTCATCCCACCCCAGTGCACACACAAAAACAACACCACCATCACCAAGGCCTTCAGGCCTCAGCATCTCCCCTTTCCACCCAAATAGAACCTCAAGAAGGAAAGAAACAAGGCAAGTGGCCATGGAGTTAGGCATGGCTACTACCCATGGGCAGCAGGAATGATGGGACTTTTCTTTACAATGAAAAATGAAACTCTTTCTGTGCTGAGAGGTATACCTATGCATCCAAATAAAGCTAATGATGAAGGACTCTGAGGGAAAAAAGAAGTATAAAACTAGCTGGGTGCTGTGGCACACATCTATAATACTAGCTACTCAGGAGGCTGAGGGAGGAGGGTCATAGGTTTGAGGCCAGAGGCAGCCTATACAGCTTTGCAAGACCCTGCCTCAAACTAAAAAAATTAAAATTAAAAAAAAAAGAGCTGCAGGTGGTACAGCACTTGCCTAACGTGGAATGCCCTGAGTTCAACCTCCCAGTGCTAGAAGAAGGAGAAGGAGAAGGAGAAGGAGAAGAAAGAAGAAGGAAGAAGAAGGAAGGAAGAAAGGAAGGGGAGGAGGAGGAGAAGAAGAAGAAATCTTATACTCTGAAAACTACAAAACATTGTTGAAAAAAATTTTTGAAAGAAATTAAAGAAGACCTAGATGAATAGCAGGGCTGGGATTTAGCTCAGTGGGTAGAGTGCTGCGCTGCAGTCTCTGAGGCCCCGAGTTCAATTCCCAGCACCGCAAAAATGGGAGAAGGGCCTGGCAATCCACTCCCAAGGCAATCCCGAGGCACTCAGCCATTGAAAACCCTATGAGGGTCGCTATGATTCGGATACCGACTCGACGGCACCTAACAACAACAACAACAAGATGAATAGCAAGACTTCCCAAGTTCACAGATTGCAAGACTTAATACCAGTAAAATGGAAATACTCCACAAAGTATTTAGTACATTCAGCACAACCTCTGTCAGAATTCCAGCTGATTTCTTTGTAGAAATTGATAAAATGATCCCAAAATTCCTATGAAAATGCAAGGGACTCTGAATAACCAGAACAATTTTGAAAAAGATAAGTTGCAGGACTCAAATTTTCCTATTTCAAAGCTGACAACAAAGGTACAGTAATCAGGACAGAATGATACAGGCATAAGGATATATAAATCAATGGAATATAGCTGACAATCAACACAAATCCACAATCATAATGGAACACACACACACACACACACACACACACACACACACACAGAACTGAGAGTCCAAAAATAAAACCAAACATCTATGGTTAAATGATTTTGAACAAAAGTGCTAAGACCATTCAATGGGAAAAATAATCTCTTAAACAAATGTTGCTTGGACAACTGGCAGGTAAAGAAGGAATCTGTACCCTTATCTCACACCATATGCAAAAATTATCTCAAAACAGATCAAAGATCTAGATGTAAGAGCCCAAACCAGAAAAGTCTTAGAAGTAAACATAGGGGTTTGACCTTGGGATTGGGATGGTGTCTTAAAATGTCACACCAAACATATAAATAAAAAAAGAAAAAATAATTAAACTTCATCAAAATTTAAAACTTTTGTGCTTCAAATGACACATATCGAGAAAATAAGAAAAGAATCTTCAGGATGGAGAAAACACCTGGAAAACACAGATCTGATATGGGGCTTATGTCCAGAATATTTTTTTTAAAACCTCTTACAACTCAATAATAAAAAAAACTTATCAAATTAAAAACTAGGCAAATAATTTGAATAGACATTTCTCCAAAGATATATAAATGGCTAATAAGCACATGAGAAGATGTTCAACATCATTAGTCACAAGAAAATGAAAATCAAACACCTAACACCCAGTAAGACAGCCAAAATCAAAAGGACAGGTGAAATATTAGCCAGGATGTAGAAAAATTGGAACCTCTTACACTGCCGGTGGGAATGTAAAATGGTATAGAAATTCAGGAAAACAGCCTGGCAGTTGCTCAAAAAGGTTAGAGAGTTATTATTTAACCCAGCAATTCTACTCTTAGATATTTATCCAACACAAATGAAACACAATATACAAAGAATTATAGCAGCATTATTCATAATAGCCAAAAGGTAGAACCAATTTAAATGTCTATCAACAGATGAAGTGGACAAGCAAAGGTTGGTAAACCCATACACTTGAGTACTTTACATTCATAAAAACAAATGACATACTGATACATGCTACAACATGGATGAACATTGAAGCTAGTGACAAAAGACCACAACTACACCTTTCCATTTGTATGACATGTCCAGAATAGGCTCATCTATAGAGATAGAAAGTAGCTTGCTGTTGTTGTTGTTAGGTGCCATTGAGTCAGTGCCAACTCATAGGGATGCTTTGTAAAACAGATGAAACACTATTGTCATACTTCTCTGCTATTCATAGGGTTTTCAATGGCTGATTATTTTTTGGGAGTGGGTTTCCAGGTCCTTCTTCCAAGCCTACCACACCTGGTGTTCCAGGAGGTCTCCCATCCAAGTACTAACCAGGTCCAACCCTGCTTACCTTCCAAGATCTGGTGGGATAAGATTAGTGGCTGCTTAAAGCCAGGGGAATCAGAGAGCTAGAGTAAGGATAGAGTAAGGACATGTGATTTCTTTTTGAGGTAATGAAATTTTTCTAAAGTTTACTGTGGTGAAGTTTGTAAACTTCAAATGGGTGAATTGTATGGTATTTGATTTAGATCTCAATAAAGCTGTGGAAGGAAGAAAGGAAAGAAGGAAGAAAGAAGGAAGGAAGGAAGGGGAGGGAGAGAGAGAGAAAGGAGGGCAAAACAATAAATGTAGGTGGACTAAACTACCCAGTTAAAAGACAAAAAGGGCAGAAAGTCTCCAACATTACTCATTGTAAAACTCAGACAAGGCTGAGCCTGGAAAAAAATGACTAAGGTTCTCTTTGATATCTGCCAGCTTTTCTCATCACTCCAACTCCCCCCCTTGGACACGATAAGCCTATTGTTGCTCTGCTCTTATGCCTTTGGATAGAAGCTTCTCACTCCTTCTGTGGGGCTGGATGAGGCCCACCTGAGTGAAGACACCAAGCCTCAACTGGAGTGAGTGAGTCTCCAAGAGAACATTTCTGCCTAACAAATAAGCAACCCCAAGAGTGGGGTTCTCCAAAGAGGCCCACTGAAGGGATGACTGGTAACAGAAACTGTTGGAAAGTAAGCTATTCCTCTGGCAAATCCAGCTACTGAATGGGTGCCAGCAGCACAAAGGCACTGGCAGTAGAAATGATAGCATTTTTAGCACTTTTGAGGGTGCCATGGAGCAGTGCAGACAGTCACAGTTCTTAGAGTTGGCTTAAATATTAAGAGCACATACTGTGAAGCTTAAATATTGGCTCACAGTTTACTAGCTGGGTGACCTCTGTTCCCTTACCTGCAAACTGAAACAATACTAGAACTTGCCTTACCAGGGATTAGTAGGCAAACTTAGGACCGTGCCTGGTAAGTGAAACATTCTGAAAATGTTCATTGGTAGCCTTTATTTGCTATTATTAATTTCATAGTCCTAATCCCATGGGACTTCACAATAACCCATGAGCCGGATGGGGATCCTTGGTCTCCTTCACAGACAGGAAACTGGTCCAGATGAACACATGTAAACTGGGTGTGATGGGCCCCGGCATAACGCCATCATTGTAAGCCGAGCCAGGGCTTACACTCCTCACACATCCTTCACCGCGACCAGGCCCAGGCCAGAGGCAGAGCCCGGCACCCAGCTGAGAGCTGACTTGAACCCTGACTTCTCACAACATAGCACAGGCCCCAGTGTTGGCGGCTTTATCCTCTGAGCTCACCTGTCCCGGCCCCACCAGAATTTCCCTCCCCTTCTTGCAGTCCCTCTGAGAACCCCTAAGAGGCAGCACTTCAGATGTGCTTAGGAGCTCTAGACCGCATGTGGTTCTAGTAAAAACCTTCCTGCTGCTCTGTTACACTGGAAACAGCATCTGGTAACTCAGATTATGACTTCTGGGCTAATGATGTGAGGATAAAAGCAGCTGGAAGGAGAGATGGCTTAAAAAATTAAATTTTAGAAATCAGATTGGAGCTGGTAGTGCCTGCCTGTAACCCAGCCACTAGGGAGGCAGAGGTGGAGGATCACAAGTTCAAGACTAGAGGCAATCTGCATAATTTAGCAAGACCCTGTCTCAAAAAGTAAAAAAATGGGCTGAGGGCGCAGCTCAGTGGTACAGCACTTGCAAAAGCATTCAAGCGTGAGGCCCTGGGTTCAACCCCAGTACCACAAAAAAAGAAAAAAGAAAAAAGAAATCAGATTGTATTGAACTCATAACAAGTATTTTTCACCATTTCTGGAAATTATCGTCCCGATGACAATGATGATAAACATATCGTATGAATAGCAGAGAAGCACTGACACAGTGTCCCGTGTTCACAGTGTTGGGGCGTGTTTTGTTATGTTGTACATAGGGTCGCTATGAGTCAGGCCTTATTCCACCGCACATAACAATATATTCAAATTCTAAACAGAAAAGAGAGGAAATCTTTATTGACGGACACCTGTTAAGTATGTTCGGAAAAAATTGTGTGGGAGGTTGAGGGGGGCAGTTGCGATTTCAGTGGAGTGAAACTTGCTCGGCAAGCTGCATTATTTTCTCTATTACTGAGGTTTTTGTTTCTCCAGCAGGAATTGGCTGATTGTGAAGGATGAATAACTGAAACCTAGGTGGGTGGCTGGAAAAGGCTTGGAAGGAGAAGTGTCTCGAAGGACCGGTCAGCTTTGGACGAAGGGAAGAGGGTGGGTGCGAGAGGAGAGTGTCCTCAAAAGAGGCCCGACAGGACCCCCCAATCCCAAAAGCCAGGGTGTCAGGGTGCGAGGATGCGCGCACCCTAAGGCCAGCAACAGCTCCCTTCGCGAGCCGGAGGGATGGAGAACGGATGACACCTGGAGGTGGAGAGTCACTTAGGGGTGAAAGACGCAATGTGAGGCGGCCATTGAAAGGCAAGACTAGGGGTCCAGAGGAGAGACATGGGGCCCCACACTCACCCTGCGGGGTCACTGGAACAACCGAGCTCCCCCGAGGTCGCTGCTGCAGCCCTGGCTCGCGTTCGGTGCGTCGACCCCAGGGCCGAGGCTTGCAGACCTCGGAGCCTCTGAACATTCGGGTGTTTGCTTGTTTGTTTTTGGGGTACTTGGGGGTTGAACCCAGGCCTTGCACATACTTTGCAAGCGCTCTACCACTGGACTGCACCCCCAGCACCTTTTTTATTTTTTATCTTGAGATCCTCCCGCACCCGCCTTCCGAGTCGCTGGGATTACAGGCGCAGGCCACCGCGCCCGGCTTCAACATTTGGTTTTTTCCAATTAACACAAACACTAAGGAGTAGACACAGAAGCACCGCGATCTCCGCGATATAAACCCTTCACCGGCAGGTTCCCTTGACCTCCGCTTAGAGATCGTGCTCCCGGCAGGTCTCCTGGGGTGCAGCCCCTGCCCTCGCTCCTTCTCAGGGCCCGCGGCTCTCTACGTCCCCTCTAGGGGACTCCTGCCCTCTCCGATACCCCCTGGAGGTAGTATCCCTGGCTTCCCTGCCCACCGCCCCGCCCATGGTTCTATCCTTAGGATCTCCTCCCGGGAGACCCCTCCCCAACTCTCCCTGCTCTGCTCCCCTTTCCTCCCGGGGTGGCCTTCCCAGGACGCCCGCCCTCTCTCCCCTTTCCCTGTCCCTTAACCGACAATCCCTGCCAGGTCCTCCCCCTGCGCCCCCATGGCCCCTCTGAGGAGTAGCCCCCAGCCAGCTCGCCGACCCGCCGTTACCAGGTAGCTGTGTCTGGTGGGTGCGGCTGGAGCCATTGGTGCAGAACTCCCCAAGGTGCGAGGGTGCGGGGCTCAGGGACACTTCTAGGCTCCAGGGCCCCTGGGCCCCGCCCGCGGCGACCCTTTCTCTTGTGTCGGTTCCTTTCTTTTGTGTTGGCACCGCCCCTCCCCGCCTACCCTGCCGGGGATGGGGCCACAGGTGGACTCTCAGGACCTGCAGAGAGCCACTGCAGTCGTTTGGGTGAGTGTGCTTGTAAAAGCCATTTTTAGTTTCAGGGACTGTCCTGTAGGATTGCTCTTTTCCCCGGTTTTAACTCCCTTGAGCAGAGCTTCTTGGAACTCATGCTACCTGGGAATCAGTTTACACAGAGCATTATTATGGCCTTGCTCCCCTGGAGTTGTGGGAAATATGTCATTTTTCACATTAGATTAATTCACCATTTAAGCAATCTTAGAAACCACAAAGTTTCAAGGTCCACCCCACTTCCAAACATGCCCTCCCAAAAGAGAAAATGTACTGGGATTTAAAAAACGATTTCCTTCCTTCAAAATTACTATAGAAGGTATACTAAAGAAATCTTACTCGCTTTTCTTCTTTTGTACTTTTGAAATAGTTCTTTATGATTTCAAGTTACACTGTTGTAATTCCACATTCACAAATGAGGACCTCTTAGATAACTTTGCAAGTAGTTCACAATATTACCACAAGTTTCCAAAAGGACAACAAGGTTTATTTATTATGGTTTTGGGGGCAATCTTCTCTTTTCTTCTAACCATTTGAAGCAGGGAAGAAGGATGTGAGGGCCAGTGACCTTGCAGAGTGGATGGCATTTCCTGATCTCCCTCTAGCAGCCATCCTGTTGCCAGCCTTGGAGAAATGGACCTATTTCCACCCACAGGGGAGGGCAGGAAACCAGAGAACAGGGGAGGAGAGGGAGTTGTCAACATGGGGTGAGAACTCAGTGCCTGGCTACAAAAAGGAAATGGTCCCCAAAGGGAGTAACTTGTCATGGCAAAGATAGAGTGTGCTGTGTGATTTCAAGGAGGAAGCCCAGATTCTGTTAGTCACTTAACAACTTACCCTGAAACTCACATACACTGTCTAAAGACTTCATAGAATTTGTACTCACACTCATAAAAGTTAAAAAATAAAATAAATTTTAAAAATTAAAAAACCCTTTTACAAAGTATCCTTACTAAGCAAAAACAGTATGTAAATCTTTACAACTCGAAATATTAATCTAGCTGGGCAGCCCCGTGGTGGGGTGGGGTGGAGCAGCCTGGGAAGCCAGGCAGGCCACAGGGGTAGTGAAGAGAAAATAATGACAATCCAGAGAGGGGTAGGTGCAACCTTTCTTTATGCTGAAATAGGGCTGATTTTAATCTTCTGTCGGCCATTTATTCCTCCTCAGAGATAGCAGAAGGTTTTTTCATTTAATGTCAGGGGTAAAATTGCAACTTTGTAGGACAAGGCTTTCCTTTCCACTATATTTCTATTAATTGTTCTGTCTCTAGGGTGTTGAGATGTCTGCTTATGCTTATTATATGCTGCTGCTGCTGCTGCTGTTGTTGTTGTTAGGTGCCATCAAGTCAGGTCCGACTCATAGAGACTCTGTATACAATAGAACGAAACATTCCCTGACACTTGCCCAGGCACATGATCTTACTTATATTTAAGCCCATTGTTGCAACCACTGTGTCAATTCATCTACTGGAAGGTTTTACTTTTTTTCTTTGACCTGCCACTCTCCCAAACATGATTCCTTCTCCAGGAATTGGTCCCTCTTGACTACATGACCAAAATACATAAGACTCAGTCTAGCCATCCTTGCTTCCAAGGAGAACTCTGGTTGCACTTCTTCTAGGACAGATCTGTTGCTTCTTTGGGCAGTCCATGGTATATTCAATATTTATCTCCAGCACCATAATTCAAAAGCATCAATTCTTTTGTTTCCCTTATTCAATGCCCAGCTTTTACAACCATATAATGCGACTGAAAATATCCTGTTATGAGTCAGGTGCCCCTTTTGTCTTCAATGTGACATCATTACTTTTCAACACTTCAAAGAGGTCTTTTGCAACATCCTTTCCCAATGCAAGGCATCTTTTGATTTCTTCACAGTTTCTTCCACAGAAGTTGATTGTAAAACCAAGTAAAGCAAAATCTTGGACAACCTCAGTCATTTCTCCATTAATCATAAAGTTGCTTACTGACCCAGTTGTAAGGATTTTTGTTTTGTTGATGTTGAGGCACAATCCATACTGAAATCCATACTGTGTTTTTTAATCTTCATCAGTAAATGTTTCAAGTCCTTTTCACTTTCAGCAAGCAGAGTTGTCATCTGTATAACACAAGTTGTTAATGAATCATCCTCCAACCATGATGCCATGTTCTTTTTCATAAAGTCCAGCTTCTCAGATTGTTTGCTCAGCATAGAGATTGAAAAGGTACAGTGAAAGGATACAGCCCTGACACACACTTCTCTACTTTAAACCAAGCAATGTTTCCTTGCTGTTTGAATGACTGCCTCCTGGTCCATGTACAGATTCCTCATGAGTAGAATCAAGTGTTCTGGTATTATCATTCTTTGCAGTGTTATCTGTAATTTGTTCTGATCCACACAGTCAAATGCCTTTGCATAGTTGATAAAACATAGATGGATATCTTTGTGGTATTCTCTGCTTTCAGCTAATATCTATGTGACATCAGCAATGATGTCCCTGGTTCCATACCCTCTTCTGAATCTGGCTTGATTTTCAGGCAGTTGCCTGTCTATATACTGCCACAGTTGCTTTTGAATAATTTTTAGCAAAATTTTACTTGTGTGTGACATTAATGATATCATTTAATAGTTTCCACATTCACTTGGATCCCCTTTCTTAAGAATAGGCACAAGTATGGATCTCTTCCAGTCAGTTGGCCAGGTAGCTTTTTTCCAAATCTTTTGACATAAGAAAGTGAGCACCTCCAGTGCTACATCTGTTTGTTGAAAAATTTCTGTTGGTATTCCATCAATTCCTGGAGCCTTGAATTTCACCGATTACTTAAAGACAACTTCCATTTCTTCTTTCAGCACCATTGCTTCCTAATCATAGGCAACCTCTTGAAATGGTTGGTCATCCATCAATTCTTTTTAGTATAATGACTCTGTGTATTAATTCCATTTTCTTTTGGGGTTTCCTGGCATCCAAGCTGGGCATTGAATAAAGGAAACAGAAGAATTAATGCTTTTGAATTATGGTGCTGGAGATAAATATTGAATATACCATGGGCTGCCCAAAGAAGCAACAGATCTGTCCTAGAAGAAGTGCAACCAGAGTTCTCCTTGGAAGCAAGGATGGCTAGACTGAGTCTTATGTATTTTGGACATGTAGTCAAGAGGGACCAATTCCTGGAGAAGGAATCATGTTTGGGAGAGTGGCAGGTCAAAGAAAAAAAGTAAAATGTTTAACATTTCCCCTATAGAATTCTTCACTATTGCCACTCAAAGCTTGAATTTTTCTTCAGTTACTTAAGCTTAAGAAAAACAGAGTACTCTTCTTATTTGGTTTTCTACCTCCAGCTCTTTGGACAATTATTATAATATTAGACTTTGTCTTCTCGAGATGCCCTTTGAAATCTTCTATTTAGTTCTTTAATTTTGTGATGTCTTACTTTAGCTACTGGACATTCAGGGGCACGTTTGAGAATCTCTTTTGACATGTAATTGGGTCTTTTTTTTTTTTCCCTGTCATTTTAATAACCTTTTGCTTTCCTCATGAATGATATCTTTGATGTCAGGCCACAACTCATCTGGTCTTTGATTATTAGTGTCTAATGCTTCAAACCAGTTCTTTAGATGGCCTCTGAGCTCAGGTGGGATATAGTCAAGGTCATATATTGGCTCTTGTACACTCTGTCCAAATTTCTTCAGTTTCAGTTTGAACCTGCATATGAGCAGTTGATGGTCGGATCCACAATCAGCACCTGGTCTTGTTCTGACATTTGATGTTGAGCTTTTCTATCATCTCTTTCCACAAATGTAGTCAACTTGGTTTCTGTGTTTTCCATCTGGTGAAATAAAAAAGATTTTCTACTATGTATTATGTAAGGCAGAAGAAAAATAAGAAAAAGGGGAAAGCAAACAAATCTATTTGTTTGAGAAAGAAAGAAACATCAGAAAGATTAAACAGTATACTGACATCTGATAACTATAGGGTATATTAGGAAATAGATGGGAAAAAAAACAAAAGAAATTGGGATGAAAGAAAGACATTATTCTGAACATAATTTCTGGTATAGTCCAGATAGTCCAATCATATCAGTGTTTTACATGCTCAAAGAAAGAAAAAGAAAATGGATATATGTATGGGAGGGGCTGGTCAAGATGGTGGACAGATAACACACACCTTCTGTCCTGGAGTAATGGGAAGCCTCAATTAGGGGTTTGGAACTCACATTGAATAGATAGAAACAGTGATAATTTAGTTTGGGAGATAGAGGATGAAACTAGGCGTACACGGAAATCAAGGATTTGACTTCGGAGGAGCTACACAGTGGACAGTCACGGGACCGCCGCCATTTCATCATCACTCAGATGGCGGATAGAATCCCGGAGACTCGGAGGGGACTTCGTGCACATGCACCAACAGGGGCCAGACCCAACTCGGAGTGCAACCTTGGCAGCACACTCTCACCTGCCTGTGGGACACAAACTACAAATTCCAGGTGAATCAGTTTGAGGTGGCACATGGAATTGCCATCCGTAGCGGCCACAGAGGGAATGGGGAAACCGGTGTCAGCAGTACGCGTCTAGAGCTGAGACGCGGCTCCCTCCCTCCTGTTGTGGCGGGTCAGGTGTACAGACGCGATCTCCACAAACATATGGGCACACATATACCTGGATCCCAGACATACCAGAGGTGAGCCCAAGTCACCCCACTGCACTGTGGAGAAATCTGGGGTTTGTGGAGGCGACTGAGCCAAACACGGACAGAATGCTCCCTTTTGGCAGAGCCTAGTGTCTCAATTGGCCACAAACAGAGCAGTTTCCAGGGCGATCACAGCACACTGTCAGTCCTGCTACAGATTACCTCTGGGGCGGCTGGATAGCATCCCGCCCACAAGAGGATATGGTCCTCCCAAGTGGTCAGAAAGCCCTGCAATAAAAAATTCCACGATAGCAGCCATATTCCCCCCATGCTGTAGGTTTTGGGGGAAATTTCTGATTTGGGGAATTGGTGCCTGAACTACATGGGACAGGGAGAACTCCAGGGAGGACCCCACAGGTTCCACTGCCTCTCGAAAAATACAATAGACACAGAATATTTTGTGGAACAGTCTCTTTGGGCACTTGGTGTCCCATTTAAACCCAGGACATTGTGGGGCAATCTGCCATATCTACACAACAATAAGACTCAGGGATACTGTGGATTGTGTGGAAACACTGCCACCCTGAGTTCTGTAGGGAGCACTGCATCCTGCAGTATCATCTTTACCTGGTGGAACTGGGTGTCCACAGTTCAGATTCCACCTGCAAGAACATACAAGTGCCTTTTTTTTTTTCTGTACGGGGGTTTGAACCCAGGGTCTTGTGCCTGCTTGCTTTGTAGGTGCTGGACCAAAACACTGGGCCCCCAGCCCATATTTTTTGCTTTTTGAAACAGGATCTTGCTGGGTTGTGCAGATCTCAGGCTTGCAAGCCACCTGCCTCCGCCCCCCAAGCCACTGGGATTCCAGGCATGTGCCACTACACCTGACTACAAGTGTTTTTATATGTATGTGAGAGCGTGTATGCGTGAGGTCTGCATTTTTTTTTTTTTGTACGGGGGTTTGAACCCAGGGTCCTGTGCCTGCTTGCTTTGTAGGTGCTGGACCGCCGTGCTGCACCCCGGGACCATATTTTTTGCTTTTTGAGACAGGGTCTCATTGGGTTGCACAGAACTCGGGCTTGCATTCCTCCTGCCTCTGACCCCCAAGCCACTGGGATTACAGGCGTGCACCACCACACCCGACTACAAGTGTCTTTTATATGTGTGTGGGAGCATGTATATGTGACTTGTTTCTTCTTTTTCTTTTTTCTCTTTTTCCTTCCTATTTTTCTTCCTTTCTTCTTTTACTCCCTTCCCTTTTTCTATTCTCCTTCCCTATTTGTTAAGCTATATATGTGTCTTTGTTTTAATCATTTTTCCCTTAAATCTTAACCTTAATTTTAATTTTGACAGTAATTTCTATTAGCCTCTGTCCTCTACCTCCTCTTTCCCCTTCTTCTATCACCAGATCCCCCCCTTTTTCTCACCCCACAGAGGAGAAACAAAATCTATCACCTCCCTAACCCTTAGCCCCCTTGGGGTTGGGCTGGTGGACAGAAGAGACAACCACACAAACCAAATGGCTGAGAATATACCCAGTTTATAAGCTCGAATAAGCACCAGAGATTCAGCACCACACAATCTCAAAGGAATAACAGAGGAAGAAGTTCTGCATAATCAGGAGAGACAAATTTTATTTCCCAGACCATATTATAGGGAAACGAAGTAAACCTACAAAAAACACCAAGGAGCAGGATGGATCTGAAGGCTCCACAGATCATAGCCTCCCAACAAATAACTCCAAGGACTCTCAATTCTTAGAGATCTCTGATTCAGAGTTCAGTTGTTGTTGTTAGGTGCCGTCGAGTCAGTATCCAACTCATAGCGACCCTCATAGGGTTTTCAATGGCAGATTGCTTCAGGATTGCCTTGGGAGTGGATTGCCAGGTCCTTCTCCCATTTTTGCGGTGCTGGGAATTGAACTCGGGACCTCAGAGACTGCAGCGCAGCACTCTACCCACTGAGCTAAATCCCAGCCCCACGGAGTTCAGAGTCATGGTTATAAACATGCTAAGAGAAATAAAGTCAAATACCACAAACACACTGAAGATAATTGAAAGGAAGTTCTCTCACTTGGAAGCCATTCTGTCATCCCCGTTAGAAATGATAAGGAAAAACCAAGCCACTTTTCTTGATACTCGATCCAAATTATCAGAATTTAACACGGCTAAAGAATCCTTTTCAACAAGAATGGATGAATCTGAGCTGAGGATCTCTGAGGCAAAAGATGGCATAAATGAGCTGAAACACAAGCAATTAGAAATGGAGACAATGATAAAGGTTTTAAAGAAAGATTTCCAAGAAAACTCAGATAGAATGAAAAAAAGATATATAAGAATTCTGAGCATTCCCGAAGAAGAAAGAATCACTGGAGCCCGTCACAACCTAGTAAATGATACCCTCAAGGAAAACCTCCCAAAGATAGCACAGGAAGTGGATATATACACCACTGAGACTTTCAGGACTCCCAGGAAGGGTGACTTAAATAGATCATCCTCGAGACACATCGTGGCTCAATTTCTATCACTAGAGACCAGAGACGCCATTCTGCAAGCAGCAAGAGAGAAGTCCCTTATTACTTATAAAACAAAGCCAATTAAAATTACTGCAGACTTTTCCATATCAACATTGAAAGCTAGAAAGGAATGGACACAGGTGATTCAAATATTAAAAAAAACAATCTCCAGACTAGATTAATATATCCAGCAAAATTATCTTTGATAATAGATGAGGAATATAAGACATTTAATGACACTGAAGCTTTTAAATGATATGCAACCACCAAACCAGCACTGGAGAGGATTGTAAATCAATTACCACATCCAGGAGAATTAAGACAACCCTACAAAGGAAATCAAAGAACTGGTTAGCTGAGATGAGTGTAACCCAAGAAAGGACCAAAGCAAACATGAATCATAAATCAGTAACAGGTAATGATTGGATAAATGACAATAAATGCTCCTCAATAATCTCTATTAATGTAAATTCTCTTAACTCACCAATTAAGAGACAGAGGCTGGCTAGTTGGATGAAAAAACACAAACCATCAATATGTGGTATTCAAGAAACTCATCTAACTCACAAAGACTGGAATAAACTGAGAGTTAAGGGCTGGAAAAATGTATTCCTAGCAGGAGGGGAACAAAAGAAAGCAGGTGTTGCAATTTTAATTTCAGATAGATTAAATTTCATTCCAAAACTAATTAGAAGAGACAAAGGAGGACATTACATTTTAATCAAGGAACAATTGATCAAGAATCAATAACGCTCCTTAAGATCTATGCCCCAAACATAGGAGCTCCTAGCTTTATAAGACAAACCTTATGGAATATAAAGAACTTTATTGGTCCAGAATCAATAATAATGGGGGACTTCAATACCCCACTCTTGTCAAGAGACAGGTTATCAAAACAAAAAATCAACAGAGAAACGTCAAATCTAATCTCCACCCTAAACCAGCTGGATCTAACAGATATATACAGAATATTTCATCCACACGATGAGGAATACACATTCTTCTCAGCGCGACATGGTACGTTTTCTAAAATAGATCATATGCTAGTCCATAAAAACTCCCTCAACAAGTTCAAGAATATACAAATTATCCCCTGC
>VMDO01020862.1:0-16747 GCA_007922755.1 Pedetes capensis
AAAAAAATTCAAAAGTGTTATACAATATGTAAGATGAAAAATACTATTTTAAAAAAGTTATAAAATAATTATTTTCATAAATACTTATGCTAACCATTATAAATGACTCATTGTAGGGAGACTGGAGTATGCTGACTTTATAGATAAGAGTACTCAGTTTTAGTCTTGCAAGCAGACTTTTATTCTTTGTTGAGCAATTCATTTCAGTTTTATTTTTACTTGTAGGATGTGGCCCTACTGTCTGCATGTTCCTGTTAGGACTTATTTGAGTTTTCAGAAATCTCACGTGAGAGATGGTTGTGCTTTAGGTTTCCCTTCACTGTGGTCAAGCTGGAATGTCATGGTGTGACCACTGCTGTCATCTTTCAGCCATGAAGCTCTAGTTCTTGCCATTTATATTTGTAGCCAAGCTGGTCAATGACCAAAGACCCATAGAGGACCCTGCCTCAAAGCAACAATCTATTTTGTACTTGATACTTTAAAGATGGGCTGGGATTTAGCTCAGTTGGTAGAGTGCTGCGCTGCAGTCTCTGAGGTCCTGAGTTCGATTCCTAGCACCACAAAAATGGGAGAAGGGCCTGACAATCCACTCCCAAGGCAATCCCAGAACAGTCAGCCATTGAAAACCCTATGAGGGTCACTATGAGTCGGATACCAACTCGACGGCACTTAACAACAACAACAACTTTAAAGATGTTTAGGAACAAATAATATATTACTGTCTCAGGGGTAACCTCTGTTTTATCTCTAAAAAATTTGGCATATTTTACATTTTGTTTCCTTCAAAAAATGCTTCATAAAACTAAGTCTTCCATAAAACTAGAAAAATACTCTGAGGACTCTGTTGCAGAGTAAATAAGCAGTCAATCTGTTGTCATAGATAATGACGGGCAATCAGCTGCCCAATTGTTGAAAAAGTAATAATAATTTCTATCAACTAGGAAGAAACTATATTCTAGAAGTTGGTGTGAGGGTTGGCATAACCACAAATTATTGTAAACTAAGGCATAAACAACCATTGCCTGAGAAAAATTCTTCGGGGCAATTCAATGAAAAAAAAAAATCTATCAGTGAGTTATTTTCTCTTTTCTGATTGAAATGTACTTTGCATTCCAAAGGGCTATAACCTTTCTTAGCTTAACTCTTTATCCTTGCTGTTTTTTTTTTTTGTTGTTGTTTGTTTGTTTTAGCTGATTGGGTTTCTAAGATGAGTGAAGGCATATGGAGCAATTCCTTAGCAGAATATTTAAAACAATGTTGTTGTTAGGTATCCTTGAAAGTCTGACTCATAGCGACCCTCATGGCATTTTCAATGGCTGATTGTTTCCAGATTACTTCAGGGAGTAGATTGCAATATCCTATGTCTTTCTCCTGTTTTTGCAGTGCTGGGGATCAAACCCAGGTCCTTAGAGAGTGTGGAGCAGCACTTTATCAATTGAGCTACACCCCAGCCCTATTTAAAACAATAGACCTGTGGAACCCCTTGGAAAGATAAGCAGAGAAAAACAAATGATAATTTTGAACAAAGAAAAGACAAAAATCTAGCCATATCCCTTTTTGATATGAACAAAATACTAGAATTAAAGACATTTGGAATACATATGCTTTTTACAAAGCAAAAGAATAACTAGTGCAGAAAGAATGTCTGCAAATATCTGAGGGGAAGAAAAAGAAAATCAACATAGGATTATGATGAATAGCTGTGGAAATAGGGGGAAAAGATATTTTCTGAGGTCAGTCCTCAACTCAATGAAGAGAAATAGAGAATTTATATTAGAACTAACCTATAGTATTATTTCATATTATTTTAGTTTTGTAGATATCCATGCTGAAGTTAATAATTAGTACATTAATTATAATTCATTCTTATATGAGGTCATGTGTTAAAAATTGTGTTTTATGTGCATAAAAATGTATATCATCTATAATATGAGCCTTTTTTAGCTCATTCTTCCCTTCAAAGTGACAATCTTCAGACTTGACCTTCTACCACTCTTCTCTTCTCACATTATACACTCTCCAAACTCAACTACATCCATGTCTAAGGTTTATTTACCACATGAAGGACAATGGAAAATTCACAGATGGATGTAGCTAATCCAGGCTTTTTCTGTAAACGCCAACGCAAATACTGGAAGTTTGGCTGCCATCTTTTCCTGGATGTCAGCAAAACACCTCAATACATCTGAACGTGAACTAAAACCAAATATGACCTGTTGCTGTCGCTTCCTATCACCTTCTGACGAACAGCATTTTGTCATTTCCATTTCCCTCCTCACTATCCATGTCCACCGTTTTACTATGACATGTCCCTGCTACATCTTACATATCTCTTGAACTGTTTCATTTTTATCCATTTGCTGCCTCTACCCTTCTTCCTGGGGCTAGGGTTAAGCTCAGTTGGTGGAGTGCTTCTCTGCACTCTCTAAGGACTTGGGTTCCATCCCCAGCACCACAAAAATGGGCAAAGGACATGGCAATCCACTCTAAAAGCAATACTGAAAAAAATCAGCCATTGAAAACCCTATGAAGGTCTCTATGAATCGGACCTGACTCAACAGCACCCAACAACAACAACCTTTCTCCCTAGTGCCATCATTTGACATGGACATGACTGTAGCAGCCTGGACCACCCACATCTCTCTCTCTCTCTCTTGTCCTTTCCTAACTTCTTTCCACATACACACCAAAATATTCCTATAGGTGGTGTGATTTTTCTAGAATGTTATCTAGTAACCATATCAGTCTCCCATTTTAACTTTTCAATGGCTTATGTGTGCTTTTAGAATAAACCAGATTTCTTTTACAAGACTTACAAGGCCATGAATTGGCTGGCTCCCATTTATCTTCCCAGCTTTATCCAATTTGAGGCTCTCCTTTCTCTTTTCTAGAAGCCACATTGGTTGTCTTTTCTCCTTCGCTGCTTCAATGACATACTATTATTTATCATATTCTCGCCTAGAGATTTATGTTTGTTGGTTCTTCTGCTTGAAATTTCTCTCCCTAGATGGCCATATAGCCTCCTCCTTCAGCTTTTTGCTCAAAACTGCTTCCTCTGTGAGATCTTCCCCAGCTTTCCGATTCAAAAGTATAGTCCCCTACCTCTAACACCTGCACTTCCTAGTCTCTCCTCTATTGTCCCCTCTATATCCCTAACATTGATGCATACTGTATGTTTTACTTACTTAGCTTACTTTCTTCACTTCCTTATTAAACTGTAAACTCCTTGCCTGTGGGAATTTTGTCTCTTGTTACTGTTATTTTATTTTTTTTCCAGTACTCAGGGTTGAACACAGGGTCTCACGCCTGCATGCTTTGCAAGTGCTGGACCACTGAGCTGCACCCACAGCCCCCTCCCCCCCTTTTGTTTTAACTTTTTGAGACAGGGTCTCACTAAACTACGAAGACTACCTCTGGTCTCGAACATGCGATCCTTCCACCTCTGCCTCCGAACCACTTGGGATTACAGGCGTGCGCCATTGCACCCAGCTGCTTACTGTTAAGACTATAAAATCTAACAGTCCCAGGATATAGTGCTATATATTCTTCATATGCTGCAACAGATCTGCTCATAGCTCTCTTCCTGCATGTTCTGTGCTATATCCTAGTAAATCACCTCTGCAGATTGCTTATGGGACATCCTTGCACTCTGGCTTTCCATATCAGAAGTTTACCTGTGGTAAGAACTTTCAGAGGATCAGATGGGAAAGGAAATTATACTGGACGTAACTGCCCATTGTTGTTGTTGTTGGGTGCTGCTGACTCCCCATAGTGGCTATATTTATCTACATAAGGCCATAGCTTTCCTGTAACAGCTTTCCAATTGTTGTGAGATCCCCAGGATCTGATAATTGCTTCCTTGTTTTCTGTCATTGCCTCTTAGGGCGAAACCTTCTGATTTGATTCCAAGCTTTCATAATCTTCCTTTGATTCCTTCATTCCTTTTTACATCCTCTGTATCCATTGGCTCCACTTCCAAGGGTTCAACCAATGCCAGAAGGAAATTATTAAGAAAAAAATTCATCTGTGCTGAATGTGTACAATTTTTTCTTTTCCTGTCAACATATTTAACAACTATTTACATAGCATTTACATTGTATTTGGAATTAGAATTAATCTAGAGATGATTTAAAGTATATGGGAGGATGTGTGTATGTTATATGCCAAAACAAAACAAAACAAAACAAAACAAGACCTTTTTATGTGACTTGAGCACCTTCAGATTTTGGTATCCTCCAGGAAGGAGGTGTGCCCTGGAATTAATCCCCTGTAGATACCAAGGGACAACTATAATTTGTGCTTCATTAAACATCCTGTTATCCGTTTGAGTCTCTCATCTATTTCCTGGCAAGACCCTAAAAAATATAGCAAGCATTCCATTTTGTCATTAGGTGTCAAGTTGGTATCTGACTCATGGCAACACTAAGTACAACAGGCAAAACATTATTGTTAGTGCTTCTCTGCTATTCATAGGGTTTTCTTTTTTTATTAGAAATTTTTAATGTACATCATAATGTGATTCATTTTGACATGCTTTTCGTTGTGACAATTTTCATATATGCAATTTGATAAGCATTATTCATATAGGTTACCCCTTACCCTCCTCTATGCTCCCCCCTCCCCCCTTCCCATCTAAGTTTCCCATCCAAGTCTTCTCTATCTTTTACTATATAGTATTTTTCTATATGTCCTTGGGTGCCATTTCTGTTTAAGATAGAAACTTTTCGATTCATAGGGTTTTCAATGGCTGATTGTGTTTCGGGGCCGATTGTGTTTCGGGGCCGATTGTGTTGTGGATTTCCAGGTCCTTCTCCCAAGCCTACCCAGGTAGTCTCCCATCTAAGTACTAACCAGGCCCAACCCTGCTTAGCTTCCAAGATTTGATGGGATTGGATGCCACAGTAGTATGGCTGCAGGCAAGCATTCAATAATAAGACAAAAATAACATTGTCAATAAAAGGATCTAGGAAAATCAGATGTATAAATCAAAATATATTTCTTAGCACATTATAAGTACTCAGTAAATGGTATATATTATTAGGCCAAGGTTTAGTCTCAATATTGACACTTTAGTAGAATTCCGTGTAAAATTTTTTATGAAGTACATTATTTTGGCAAATACCATAGCATATAAATATAAAATTTTATTAAATCTACCTACCCTTTCCCAGGTTCAATTATTTTATCAATAACTGGGAAGCTGTGCAGTAATAACTTCGTTAAGAAGTGGTTCTTTATCATTAATTTATTGTTGTTTCATAAAAATTCAAGTGTATTCTCAAAAACCACTGCCGTAGCAGAAATATAGGTACTTTATTTTGTGTCAACTGGGTGATTCCTCTGTGTACCATAGTGTAGTTCAAATATAGCTCAATTTATGATACAAGCTAGAAGGTAAATCATTGAACAGTGATTCTAAAAATAACCAGTGAGTACTTGTCAGCTCCCTGAAGTTCAGGGAGTAATTAGTGGCACATGGTAAGTGACTTCTACCTAATTCAGAAAATACCTACAAAATCCATATGATCAAATACGACACTGGGTGTTCAACAATTAATTTGAGGACCAGCTTTGAGTTCTGTGATGTTCTATGTAATGTCTGTATACATATTTTGAAGGATAAATCTACATGATTCTATTAATGACATTTTTTATTCTTTGCTGGTAAAGAAACCACCACTGCAGATTTACTTCTGTTTGGGATTCCTTGTAAGCTCACACTTGAGTGTAATGTTGTTTGTCTGTGTGAGGTGATTTCAGAAGGTCCTTCATAAACTGGTGCAGAGTTACTGGGAAAAGAATTACCACACTAATGCTACAGGGAATACTGAAACTTCTGTTGCCTAGAAGATAAAATTTAAAAGAAGAACAACCATAATCTTCAACTGAGATATAAACTCAAAAAGAAAATTAGGAATTTTTTTCTATAGACATGTGACATAATTTACTTCATACTACAATTATAATTTTTAAACTATATGATTTTTTTGTGGTACTGGGAGTTGAACCCAGGGTCTCACACTTGCATACTCTACAAGTGCTGGACCACTGAGCTGCACTGTCAGCCCATTTTCTTGCTTTTTGAGACAGGGTCTCACTAAGTTATGCAGACTGCCTCTGGTCTCGAACTTGTGATTCTCCTGCCTCTGCCTCCCAAACCGCTGGGATTATAGGCGTGCACCACTGCACCCAGCTCTAGTTCAAATACTTCTGTGCCAATTGCTTATAACATTTGTCTTCCAGATTTATATATATGCAGTTTGTAAAACATCTCCTCACTCCTGGCATATAGTAACCAAATTTATGGTTTTTCATTTTTATCTCTTCCAAGTCTTTTTTCTTAGTGATGATATTTCTCTTCCAAAGATCTTCATACCTATACCCACATAGCACAATTCTGGGGCCTACCTAGAGTTCCACTGGAGATGTCCAGTGTAGGAAGTAGAACTTCTCCATGGATAGGCAAGAGAAATAACTTTAAAACTCTGCAAAAAAGATTTAAGAACACCTCTAATATTGTGAAATTAATATAGCTGCTTATAACTGTGAGGCCAAGTGAATACCAAAAATATCACACTGCAAAAGAATATTTTTGGAAGGAAAGCCTATCACAGTTCCCCAGTCCAATAATAAAGATGGCCACAAGTATAGTGTGTTCACAGATCACTCAGGATAAGGAAATACCTTATGCTTCAGAGTGTCTGAACACTTCTCACTCTGGAGTAGAATAAAAGTTGTGATACAGGTTGTTTTGTGTGTTCATGTTAATTTATATACTCTAGCTTCAGTTTTAAAGAAATGAACACTAGATTTTTAAAGTTTATGTTTAATGAAAATCTATGTTGTTGTTGAGTGCCCTTGAGTTGGGTCCAACTCACCCTGTGCACAACAGAATGAAACGTTACCCAATGCTGTGCCATGGTGAGCACTACATCAGAGCTTCTGTGCTATTCATAGGGTTTTTTGATAGCTGATTGTTTCCTGGGTGGGCTGCCAAGTCCTTCTCTCAAGGCTACAGAACCCAGTCTTCCCCAGGTGGTCTCCCATCCAAGGACTAACAAGGCTCTACCCTATTTGGCTTCCAAGAACAGATGGGATAGAATGCCCGGCTGTAGATAATGAAAATCTATGGAAGATTTTATGTTGAAGTTTATTTAAATTTATTGATACTAAAAGTAGTGAGCTTGAAAACATAGTAAGAAAATCTAACCTTTTTTCTTAACTCAGTAACATTTTATTGCTCACATCATTTTGCTTTTCCATAGAATTAATATTCCCTGTTTTGGTGGCTCCCACTTATCAAATGATAGACAATTCAGTGAAGCAGTGGATGGGCACGGCTCTTCCACTGTACAATCACATCTCCAGGCTTCTGCTTTTTTGTGCCATAAAGGAAATGGTGGATGGGCTGCATAGAGCAGAGAGAAAGAAATACATGATCTTTATGGTGCTTTCCACTTGAAAGAATCTAGGGCTTGAAATTACAGAATAATTTACACATTTAATTCTATTTTTGCCTAGACAGTACTGTTTGCATACATTTACAGCAATTATAATGAAATTAAGTTTTGTAATGATTGCTGCATCAGGCATATTATAACATCTCATTATAGAAATTTTTTACTAGATTCATAAATTGATATACTTTCTCTAGTGACCAATAAATGTCTCCCCAATTTTGCTTTTATATAAAAATGTTTATCAAGGTAATATGGACACATATTTAGGAAATACATAAAAACCCAACCCTCTACTGCTAATCTTTCCTATCAGTCACCTGATAAACTTTCAGTTTCCTTTTGTGATTCTACCTGAGTATTTTTATGTAATATGATGATGTCATTATATAACTTGTACTTTTGTACAATAGGTATGGACTTCCTTTTATGACAGTGAAGGATAATTCCCTTTCTTCTATGGAAATCATAATTTTTATTTTAGTTATCAGTGTTTATCAGTTTATTTTAGTTACCAGTGTTTATATTATCATGCCTAAGCAAAAGTTACTCATTGTTAAACACATTGTGATATATACTTTCCTTCCTTTACAAATAGTTTTTTATGAAATTATTTTTTTTTCTTTTTGCACCCAAAATCTTCTGTTAACCTCTCTGGGAAAAGCCTATGGACACAAAGATAACAGGAGAATAAGAAAAAAAATATTGAAGAAGACATACCAGTGAAACATTTAAAATGTTGAAAGTCGTAGAAAGTTACAAAGCACAGTACTATATTTAATCATGCATCACCAATTATTCAGATAACCTCCATATAAGTATATCTAAGGGAGATTTTAAGAAGAAAAATTGCATACTACTGTCATTATTTATTTGAATTCATAATTGGCTTGGCTAACAAATGTTGCTCCATCTTAAGTGACTTCAAGTGTTACAAGAGGCCACATAGAAAGAGAACATGAGCATTCAGTTACTGAAATGGTAGCAGAGAGAAGGGACTCAACTGCATTTTTTAATACTTAAGCTGCTATCTCTCATTCATCATGATTTTTTTCTTTAAATTTTCTGTCTTATGCTTCCCTAGACCTGTGCTACACAATGTGAGAGCCACTTGGCATTAATGACTCTTTTTTTTTTTTTCAGTACTGGGGGTTGAACCCAGGGCCTTGAGCTTGCATGCTCTGCAAGTGCTGGACCACTGAGCTGCACCATCAGCCCTTTTTTTTTTTTTTTTTTTTTTTTTTTTTTTTTTTTTTTTTTTTTTTTTTTTTTTACTTTCTGAGACAGGGTCTTGCTAAGTTACACAGACTGCATCTGGTCTCGAACTTGCAATCCTCCTGCCTCCACCTCCCAAGCCGCTGGGATTATAGGTGTGTGCCACAGCACCCAGCTCACATTGATGACTCTTTAAGTTGAAATTAGTTAAAATTAAACACAAGTAAAAATTCAGTTCCTTGTTTATACTAGCTATACTTCAAGTTCTCAAAGCCATATGTGATTACTGCACAGTACAGTACAATATTTGAATCATCATAGAATGTTTGATTGAACAGCACTGCCCTAGACAAATAATATAAAATTATTAATCCTGAACAAATATATTGCTGCTATCTTGTGAGGGATTCTGAAGCATGTATTAGATTTACAAAGGCTGCCTAATTCTCCTTTCCATTCATCAAAGCTGTTTGAGCGCCAAAACTAAATCTTAATAGAAATCTTCCCTTTAAAACATTTCATTAGGACTTCCTACTTTGTATAACTCAATCTATGATTTAACACATAGTAAACGCTAAGGCTTGAGAGAAAAATGGCACCTTAGAGGAAGAGAAATGTGCTTCATATCTGGGAATATAGTGCCCAAAAGGAAAATGTTAACATATCAGGAGCAGGTGAAGGACTAGGACGTGAAGGTATATGTAAAGTATGTTTAGAAGTGTAGTTTTCTTTTTCTTTTCTTTTTCCCCCCAGTACTCAGAGGCTGAACACTGGGCCTCAACTATACTTTGCAAGTGCTGTAATATTGGGCTGCAATCCCAGTCCATTTTTTATTTTATTCTTTAAATTTTGAGACAGGGTCTTGCTAAGTAACATGAACTACCTCTGGCCTTGGACTTGTGATCCTCCTGCCTCAGCCTAATGAATTGCTGAGATTAGAGGCATGTACAACCATGCCCAGCTTAGAAGTTTACTTTTGATGCCAAAGACAAGAGAAAAGTCATTCTAAAAAATTAAACAAGGAAGCCACGTGCAGTGGTGAAGGCCTATAATTCCAGAAGCTCAGGTGGTGGAGGCAGGAGGATCTCAAATTCGAGACCAGAGGCAGTCTGTGCAATTTAATGAGACCCTGTCTCAAAAAGTTAAAAAAAAATGGCCTGAGGGTGCAGCTCAGTGGTCCAGCACTTGCACAGCATGCAAGTGCGAGGCCCTGGGTTCAACTCCCAGTATCGAAAAAAAAAAAAATTTAAACAAGGAGACAACATAAGCATATTAGAAGTATCTTTTACTTTTATAAAGAAGCAAAACTAGAAAGCATAGGGTTGAGAGTCCCTCTTACTTTGATTCATATTATTTTTCCACCCTCCAGACTCTGAATGGACTTGTAAAAGTTCCTTAAGTTCTGTGTATCTCAGTTTTTCATTTACAATTGGACCTAGTAATACTTTATGCCTGCAACCATAGCCCTGTGGCATCTGATCCCATCAGATCTCGGAAGCTAAGCAGGGTCAGGCCTGGTTAGTACCTGGATAGGAGACTGCCTAGGAACACCAGAAGCTGTAGGCTTGGGAGAAGGACCTGGCAAGCCCCTCCCAAAAATCAATCTGCCATTGAAAACCCTATGAACAGCAGAGAAGCACTGACAATAGTGTTTCCCCTGTTGTACAGAGGGTTGCTATGAGTCGGATACCGACTTGAGGGCACCTAACAACAACAACAACAGTAATGCTTTATAGAGTTGTTAAGATAAATGGTTATGATAAGATATGCAATAGTGCCTAGTTGAATGCTTGGCCCTGAATAGGAATTTTGTAAATTTCTAGTCCATAGTCTTGCCTGTATTCATATTTGTTTATATTGAAACATTCAAGAGACATGAAAAAGGAATTATACAAGTTTATCTTGCATTTGATCTTGGAGTTCAAGATGATTTATTCATGGTTTCATTGCTGGCAAATTAAAACACCTCACATCTGGAAATAACTTGTCAACTGTGACATCCATGAGTACAACATCAGAATAGAAATGCATAGCTAGTAATCGAGTAGAAACAGATACAGTGAAGGCACACTGGCACTTAACTAAATAACTACTCTGAGACCCATTGACATAGCATTAGATGTGTCCATAATAAGTGCAAAGGAGATAGTTCTTATGACACCAAAGATGTTCTTCAGTTGATGTCCCAGTTCACAAGAATACCACAAACATTGAGATGTGCTTCCTATCTTCAAGAGGTGTGTATAATTTATCTTTTCTCCAACTAAGTACAGAAATTATGAAGAGACTTATTTGAGCACTGATATAGTTAGAAGCTCTCCTACCAGAGAGTTATATGACTTACTTTTTCACTTCATTCAAGTATCTTCTCAAATGTCACCTCTTGCCAGAGGATCTTCTCATCTAGGCCATTTAAAACAGCAGTTTTCCAAAGTTCTAAGTTTTATTTGAAGGATAAAATCTAATTTTTGGCATCGAAATCTGTCAGTTGTTTACTTGAAGTGGCAGGCTCATTCCATTCATTTTGAATAAGTTTCTGCCAAGTACCTAAATCCAAAATAATTCATCTGCCAGTTGTTCAAGTGAAAATGCTTCATGAAAAAGGAACCTATTTCAGCCCTCAACTCAAATATTTGTACAAGATTTTTCCATGAGACAACCATCAGATTTTACATGTGCAGAAGAGTATTTTATACATACCTCCCATTAGATCACATGGACTGGGATTTAGCTCAGTTGGTAGAGTGCTTCGCTGCTGTCTCTGAGGTCCGGAGTTCAATTCCCAGCACCGCAAAAATGGGAGACGGGCCTGGCAATCCACTCCCAAGGCAATCTTGAAATAGTCAGCCATTGAAAACCCTATGAGGGTCGCTATGAGTCGGATACCAACTCGACAGCACCTAACAACAACAACAACATTAGATCACATAGAATACTAGACAGATATATACACAGTGATTGAGATTCTATAAATGAATGATTTTTTGCTGCTTCATTGAAGACAATTTTAATTTAAACTGACTATTTTCTACAATGTGGCCATGAAGAAAGTGAAGATTGGTAGTATAATTTGTAGCACTGCCTTGATTTTTACCAGGGCACCAATAGTTTTAACTAAAATATTATTAGGTATTTTTTATTTCTGGTTAAAATATAGACATAGAATGTAGAAAAAGTGAAAACAATCTTTGCCAATTTAAGCAGGACTTGGGAGAATTTCATTCAGATTTAAATTTTTTTCACTTACCATTTTAAATGTTCTGTAGCAAAAGCATCTTTTCCATGAACTTGTCCATTTAAAACAAACTTTAGTTGAACATTTCCATTGTCCTTTAAATTCTGATAGCAAAATCAAACACCCCATCCACAAATGGCTACAAATAATGTGAAATGCGGCTGGATCAGATTCCTAATTTAAATGTGTCACCTGGAAATTTTCTGAACTCCAAAGTGCATTGGAATTAGAGTCTGTCCTCCCAGAAGCAGAATATTTGACACAGTTTTTCCATAAAGATTGCAAACTGGATGTCCACTTGTCACATGTGGCCTGAAAGCATGTTTTCTTTGGCCCACATAAAGTTTCAAAACTATTAGATTATTTAACGATAATTTAAAAATGTTTTATTTTATACAAAACTCTTAAAGTTTGGATTCTGAGTTTCATTCTTGCTGTCCTGCGTGATAACATCTTCTGGAATAAAGTCATTGCAGGGGTCATCAGATGGGGCATTTGCACTCTAGTTTGCAAGACAAGACCCATATTTCTCAGGAATACTACTTGTCTGATGCCTTTATAGACCTTGAAAGTATAATCACTCCTTAAGGTGATGTCTAAACTCTCATCTGGCATGAAATTATTTTCAAACATGCCTGCTATGCTATCCAATTCCTATGAACAAAGGACTCTAAAACTCTACAATATTTGTAGGCAGCAAGATGATGTGTATCATGGGGGAAATTTATAATTTCATCCTCACATTAATAAAAATTGGGTAGAGAATAGAGTATGCAGTCAAAGTGATATATAGGATATATTTCTTCATAGAGGATGTAATCAAAAGCAATGAGTACTAAACATTTACAAAAGTGTGAATGATCCAGCTGTGGAGAGGAGAGTAAAAATGGGCAATGCAGAAAAAGCAGCAGAATGAATTTACTTTTGATGTTAATATGTAAAAATACCACTTACCTGAGATAACGAAAAGCACCAGTTCACAAAGCTATTTGCATTGTATTTTGAACAAGCTTTAGTCTACTGAAGCCTTTTCAGTGTATGTTTAAATGCGCATCTTTAAAGAAAGAACAGCATGTAATGTTTAACATTCTATGGCAATTTAATCTCAAAGTGCTTTTTAAATCCACGTGCTTTCCTTGTTTTTCAGGAAAAATAATTTTGAAATCTGTTATCTCTTCAAGACACATGCAATTAATCTATTTTTGGCATTTCTCCAAGAGTTAACATGACTAAAATTGTAATGGACGCAAACGGCCCTCACTAGAAAGTGAATTAAATCCATATTTGAAAATTCCACACAATTCTTTCTGTAAATCTATTCAACTTTTAAAAAAATTTGTCTCAAATGATTTTCCAGTTGAAATTACCAGAAATCAGGCTTGTCTGAATGACTTGCTTCCCTACAGAATGATTAAAAACAGGATGACAGAATTTGGGTCTAACTTGGGACATAAAGAATATGTTCATTTATTTACACCAAAACATTTACTAAGATCATATTGTATGTTGCCTATACCAGTCTGTGGAAACTATAAAGAGTAGAAAACACAATTAATGCATATAAGAAACATGTAACTTAGCCAGGCAGAGAAACAGCTACCTAGTACAATATGATAGCCATGCAAGTTATTTGTGACAAATGCAAAGGAAAAGTGGAAGGATGATTAATATTGTTATGAGAATTAGAAAGATTCCCAGAGAAAGCATGGGGCAGTAATGGTGAACTGGACTTTGAAAGAAAACCATGATTTTATCATATGGGCAAGGGATATATGAAAGCATATGGCAGGTTTAGGAGGCTATAAGTAAACTCATAACATTGGAAAATAGCATTGTTGAAAGATAGGGTATTAAAGGTATTGATACCAGATGGTGAACTGTTTTACACTGAAGCATTGTCCAAAGAAAATCGAGGGCATTTGGGAAATGTGAATCAACATCTCTGGAAGTTATATATACTTGGAACAATTTAGTGTCTAGGATCTTCTTCGAAAAAATTAATATAGAATAGACAATCTACCTAAATAGCAAAGATGCTAGTAACAGCATTATCTAGAATATGAAAAATTGAAAATTTATTAAAGCACTAATGATTGAGAACATAAATGGGGATGCATAGACCTCTAGGAGCACCTACATTTTGATTTGTCAGGATATTTTATTGTCAAAGCAAAGAGACTTAGACAAAGGCCAACTTCTCTCACCTCTAATTCTCTTAAGGCATATTATTTTTCACATCCCCAACCACAATATTCCTAATGATTTTAATGACTTAATAAGAAACTAATACTTTCTGGGAGAGCAAGAAGAAAATGAGTGGTTGACAAAAGAATTCTTCTAGACCAGAGGTCCCTGGCCTTTTTGGCATCAGGGACCAGTTTTGTGGAAGGCAAATTTTCCATGGACCAAGGGAGTGTAGAGTGTTATTTTAGGATGATTCAAGACCATTGCATTTATCATATAAATACAGATGAAGCTTTGTTTGCTCACATGCCACTCAAACTGATACTGGTCCACAGTCTTGGCACTTGGGGACCCCTGTTAAAGATAGTTTTCCAGATTTGAATCAATTTCTTCACCCTCATCCCTGGGTACCACTGTTCACATGCTTTGTTTATACTTCTTAAAGCCAAAGTGATCACTTTCTACTAGAGTACAAGCAATCTCAGCATGTTCTGTACGCTGAGTAAGACAATGTCCTATGAAAGATAACTTTCTAAGGAATGGCATAGAAGCCAGACTGCATGTATGCAAATTACGACACCATGACTTTCTGTCTGTAAGACCTTTGGTAACTACCATAATTTGGCCCTTTTCTTCCTCAGTTTACTCATCTGTGCAAATATGGATTAAAAATGATACCTTCTTAAGCCAGGTATAGTGGTATATACCTGTAATCCTAGCATCTCAGGAGGTGGAGACAGGAGGATTTTAAATTCAAGGCCAGAAGCAGTGTGGAAACTTTGTAGACCTTGTTACAAAACAAAAAATGAAGAAGGGGCTGGAGTGGAGCTCAGTAATAGAGAGCTTGCAAAAGTATGTGCAAGACCCTGGATTCATCCTCTAAGTACCACACAAAATAAAACAAATAACCTAGCAATATGGGTTGAATTGTGTCCCTTCAAATATTCATATGTTAAAATACTAACTACTAGTAACTCCAGATTATTATCTTTGGGGAAATAATGTCATTCCAGATATAATTGGTTAAGCAAGGTCATACTGGAGTAGGATGGGCTAATAAAAAGAGGAAATTAAGGAACAGATTAATACAGAGAGAATGCTATGTGTGGTATTCAGGTTTCCATCACTATAACAATACTGGAGATAATCAACTTATAAAGAGGAAAGGCCCATGGTTTCAGAGGTTTCCAGTCCATGATCTAACCCTATTACTTTTAGGCCTGTGATGAGGAGGCACATCATGGTAGGAGTGTGTGGAGAAGAAAAACTACTCATTCTTTGGCTGGGAAACAAAAGAGAAAGAAGAGACTGTGATTGTGCAATCCTTTTTGAGGGCATGTCCCCAATGACCCAAAGATTTACCAATAGGCCCCATCTCTTAAAGTTTCCACCACTTCCCAATAACATCAATCTAAGGACCAAGCCTGTAACAAGTGGGCCTTTGGAAGACGCTTAAGATCCAAACCAAAGCAGCACATGAAAGTAAAGACAGACATCTACAAGACAAGGAACATTAAAATTTTCTAACAAACCACAAGAAGCTAGAGGGCAGGCGTATGATAGATTCCTCCTTATAACCTTCAGGAGGAAGCCATCCTGTTGACCTTTTGATCTTAGACTTTGATCTCCAGAATTTAGACAATAAATTTCTGTTGTTTAAGCTATCCAGATTGTGGTACCTTGCATAACAACACTAATAAACATATATGACTTCATTGGGTAAGTAAGAGAATCAAGTAGAAGGCTTAAGTGAATAAGCTTACATTCCAGCCACCAACTAAAGAAATACTTATGTGGATAATGTGGGTTTTTCTTTGTGGTACTCCTGAAATTATGCCACCTACCTTTCAGCTGTAGCCCTGTGGCATCTGATCCCGTTAGATCTCAGAAGCTAAGCAGGGTCAGGCCTGGTTAGTACTTGGATGGGAGACTGCCTGGGAGCATCAGGTGATGTAGGCTTGGGAGACAGACCCAGAAACCCACTCCCCAAAATCAATCCACCATTGAAAACCATATGAACAGCAGAGAAGTCCTGACAATAGTGTTTTGCCGGTTGTATGCAGAGTCGCTATGAGTTGGATACTGACTCAATGGCACCTAACAACAGCAACAACCTTTGTTTAGTCTGCTCTGTATTCATCACATGAATTCAAATATATATATATAACCCACTCACTTTAACAAAATGATTCTAAGCCAGGCAGGGTGGCTACCCCCTGTAATCCTAGCAACTAGAGAAGCAGAGGCAGGCGGATCACAAGTTCGAGACCAGAGGTAGTCTGTCTAATTTACTGAGACCCTGTCTCAAAATAAAAAGTAAAAAGAAATGGACTGAGGGTACATCTCAGTGGTACAGTGCTTGTAAAGCATCAAGTGCCATCCACTTATTTAGATGAAGCAAAACTATCGGCTCATCTTTAGCTTTTATGTTTTCCTCATTTGATGTGATTTTTTTACATGGCCACAAATTTGCTTTTGTGAATGTGTTCAAATTTTCACACACACACACACACACACACACACACACACACATTTTAGATTATCTTAATGGGTTTCATATTGTATTTTCCTGTCTGTTTTACACACTGCTCAAAATATCATCCTGATGTCATTTTGATCATGTTATCTTCTTCCTAGAAAATATATTATGTTTTTA
>VMDO01020862.1:16847-36712 GCA_007922755.1 Pedetes capensis
CGGGGGGGGGGAGAAATATGCTATGGGGACAAAGAGAAAAGAAGAGAAAAGCCAAAAAGAAAAAAAGTCTGCTTTTGCATTTTGCAGCTCAAGCTTCCAGAAGTGTGAGTCTTTAAAAAAATAAAAAAACCAATTATTTAGGAACATGAAGAAGAAGACCATGTAATACAAACAACCACTGTTTTCTTTCTAATGAAATCATGTGATCAAAGAAATAAAATGTCTTGGATATTCTATAAATTATCTTCTTTATTTCTTGATTTTTCAGTTATTTTTTATTTTTATTAAAAATTATAAAATAATATTATGAATATCCATCTACCAATCACCTTGAATAAGATCATCCAAAACTTGAAAGTTCACTGTGTGTCCTTTTCCCAATACAATCTTTCATTTGTAAACCTCAGAAAAAGTAGCTTTCTAAATGTCTTTTACTTCCATCACAAGATGTGTAATATTATTTTTACTTTATTATTTTATAATTATGCTGTATCTTTGTTTTTTATTCAGTATATGCCTTTGAGACTTTGATGCATGTAAATCTATTTCACTTTAGCATGGATTTGTATGTATAGTTATAGAAGATATATCTTTTGTCCTATCAGTAGATACTTAGTACTAATTTTTTATTCATTCATTCTTCTAAGAAATATTTATAAATTATCAAGGATACAGGCATAAAATTCTGTGTCCTTGTGAAGCTTATCTTCTATTACAGACTCATCTTTTTGTACAAATGAACTAGAGTTTTTTTGTTTTCGTTGTTAGGAACTAGAGTTTATCCAGATCAAACTTACAATAGTGATATAAATTATTGATTATTCACATCTTTAGCATCAGTGAGTATTGCCAAATTTTTCTTACTCAAGATTATAACAGAATATTAGAATGTTGTTTGATCTATCTCCTCACCAAAACTTCTGGCAATATCAGAGTTATTAATTTGACCAGTCTGATGGATGTGAAATAGGATCTCCTTGTAATTTGAATATATAATTCCTTAATTACTGATGACATACAAATTTTATTACACTGGTCATTTGTGTTTCCTGTGTTTTTGCCTTTTTATCTACTGGGATATTTAACTATTTGAAAATTGATTGATATTTATATTTTTGTATACTAGTTGTAATTCATTTCAACAAAGTTTTATGATTTTTCTCTACAAAAGTGTTAACATTCCTCTTGATATATTTAGCCATTCACTATATATTAACTTTTATAACATCATTTGTAAATTATATTTTATAATTATTGGTGGTAGTCAATGGATTTTTGTTTGGAGATTTAAGTCAAGGAGATGCAATTTTTTTTCTATAAAGAACCGTATAGTAAGTATTTTAGGTTTTGTGTGCCAAGAAGCAAAATCCAGTATTCTTTTCACTCAAAGGCTAAAAGCCTTTTCTGCATTTAAAATCATTTTTAGGTCATGGGTCTTAGAATAACAGGAAGCAGAATGGATTTGATCTTCGTTCCATAGTTTGCTGATCTCTGTTCTAAATTATATACACTTTCCAAACTCTGTCCTTCAGTGTAATAATTTAGATATTCATTTTTCCTAATTAGGCATTCTTGCCACCTATAATATGAAATGGACATAAACTTGTTTCTCTAATTTTGTTACATTTGGTTAGGACTTTCAGAAAAAATGGGAATATAATTGTTCATCATGGGCATATGGATCTTGACTTTTATGTAAAATTATTTTAATATTTTACCCTGGAGTATGAGGTTTGCTATGGGTTTGTGTTAAAACCATCATCAGTTGTTTTCCATTTCTAGTTTTCAGAAGTTTGTTACTATTCAATTTTTCTATGAATGAATGCCTAATTATGCATGTTTTTACTCAGTATTGAGATTATTATATTTTACCTCTTACTACAACTGAAGTAAATCACATAAGGAGATAATCTGATGTTATTGTGTGTTACTTATATTAATGAATGGATGAATTAGTTTTGGTTTTGTTATTCATAATTTTTTATCTATGACAATATGGAGATTGACCAGTAAATTTTCTTTCCTTTCTCATGCTGTTCTTTTCTGGGTTTGGTACTAGTGTTATACTTGTTTCATAAAGTGAACCCATTTGTCATCCTCAGGTACAATGCATGTAACTGAAATTCTGTTTCTTGAATCTATCAAAGGAATCACCTGTAAAAATACTCAAGACCAGTAGGGTTAGGTATGTGTATTTATATGAATAGAGTTCCCACTATTATTTTCATTGTTTTAGTGGTCATGTATCAAATAAAATTTTTGCTTCTTAAAATGAGATCTGAAAAGGTATGTGCTAGGAAGATGTTATTAATATCTAAATTTTTCAAGTTCATCATCACAGATAATACTAATTTGAATTGCAAAATATTTTATTTTGAAAAATTTGCAAGCATATATCAAATAAAGTAAGTTATTTCCCATATATCCATCATTCAATTTCAATTATATAAATATTCCATTTCATTTTAACTATCTTACTGACACACATTTTTTGGCATAAATATTTTAAGCAAATCTAATAAATCATATAATTTTATTTGTAAATAATTCATAGTACATTAATTATTAAATTAATAATACATAAATATCTTGTAGTACCATGTCCACAGTTTACTTCCTCCTATATTTTATGAATGCATCCTTTAGAAAACAAAATTAAGCTACTAAACACAGTCTGATTTTTCTCTGTAGTTTCTCACTTAGAGTTAATGAGACAGAATGCTCACATGATTTTCTTAGTTATTTTCTGTTCATGACTAAAAACTATCCTATAATTACAAAATGATGTTGCATTATAGAAAAACATGTTCAATTTGGAATTAGAGAACCTGAATTTTAGTTCTCATTTACTATTTATATGAGATTTGCCAAGTTATTTAGGTATTTTGCATCTCTGTTTTCTTAGTTGGATAAACAGAGCAAAAAAATTAGCTTGTATTAAGAATGTAAGGATTTAAATATATCTTAACATACTTATAGGGCTGGGTTTAGCTCAGCTGGAAGAGTGCCACTCTGCGTTCTCTGAGGCCCTAAATTCAATCCCCAGCACAGCAAAAATAGGAGAAGGATATGACAGCCCACTTCTGAAACAATCCCGAAGTAATAAGGCATCAAAAACCCTAGAAGGGTTGCTATGAGTTGGACCGCCGACTTGACAGCACCTAACAATAAACTAACATACTTATAAATTTTAAGTGCTATAGAGAAAGCCATATATAAAAATGATATGGAATGCTGTGACTGAACAGTGGAAATTTCTCTTCAGTACTGAATAAATGACTCAATGTGTATGATCTGCTGATGGCTTATAAGTGTTGTTGTTAGGTGCCATCGAGTCCTATCCAAGTCATACCAACTCTCATAGGGTTTTCAACTGCTAGCTGTTTCAGGATTTCTTTGGAAGTAGATTGCCAAATCCTTCTCTCATCTTTTCAGTGCTGGGGATGGAACCTGGGTCCTCAGAGAGTACAGAGCAGCACTCAACCAGTAGTCTTATTTATTTATGTTAAGGATCATGTTTTAACTTTGGCCTTTAATATTCAAAATGAGCAGATAGTTTTAAATAATATAATCTAACAAAAATCTTGTTGATGCTTTTTGATGCTGGGTAGGGGAAGTGATGGTATTTTCAACTATTTTTTATAGATTTATATTCTATCCAATGGCAAAATAAAAATCCTTTATTTCCCTTGTACTTCTAACTTGATAATTATGATAAAGGTCCTAGGTGTATATGTATCTATACATTTTCTATTTGCCACTTATGATTTCTCTCATATTTTTCCTAGCCATTATATTAAAATTTTATGTTGACTTATAAGCTTAATCGACAATTTTTGGTTACTAAGATATAAATGAGTAAGCAGTGGAAACAGGATATTTGTTATGTTTCCTTTTTCTATGTGTTTGTTTAATCATTGAACTGGATACATTCATGTGATGCTGCAGTTAACTTCTGTTAATAAAGAAGAAAAATAATGAGATGAAAAATGGTTGCATATCCTAATTGAGCCTACATCAAATATGCAATGTTACAATATGAGAAATTTGTTCTTATTTTCTATCTCTCTTCCAATCAATTCGCATAAAAGGATATAGAAAGATGTTTACTGCCCAAGGACTATTTCAAATTCTTAGTGTATGGACATACATTATGTACATATGCATGCATACACATCATATTATTTATAATTTTACTTTTGTAGCAATGGATGTAGCTTTCATTCAGAGATGAGGAAATTGCCTAACAAAATAAAAATGAGATAGATGTATGGTTCCTCATCTGTTCATTTGGGTGATATTTGAATCTTAAATGATTACTTACTACAATTGTAATGCAAATTAATATGACAATAGCAAATCTCAGACTTTTCATGTCAGCTAATGGACAGACAATATATGGTTTTATCATCTTCCATGGTTGGTGGGAATTGATAAAAATTCTGTTATCCCATGCTGTAATGGCAATATATAAGAGTCCAGTGGCCTTTTTAATTAATAACCTTTTGTATAAACAGAGACTATAAAACTATAAATTTGACCAAATTTTGAAATAACCTTTTATTTCTGCATATACTATCATATTATGGAATTTTTCTTACTGGGACTGTAAATCACAGTCAAAAATTTCTGAGTTCTCTTATTTGCCAGGACATAAGACTCTAGACATTGGACCATCAACAATGACAAGAAGAAAACTATAAGGATAAGATATTGACTTCCTGCTCAAGACACCATGAAAAGAAATCTAATTTTGTTGATACTAGAGTATTTTTATGTATAACTCAGAAGGTATACACCAATATGGCATAGACTTGGGTATAGGGATTATTCGGACACATATTCTAATTTGCCAGTTTTCATAGCACACTAGTTATTAAAAATATTGAGCATTTTCTTGTTTAAGACTAGTTTTATTATTTTGGGATGATATGTGGTTAGGATCAAGATACCACTAACGTGGGAGAGAAGAAGGAGATTTGGGCAGAGGTATCTGGAGGCAAAGATAGAGTAGATGAAGAGAACACAAGATAATGTATGTTCAATCTTGTTTCTATTTATTAATTTGGAAATTTCTAGGAAGAATACCCTAATTCAAAAGTGAAAGTAAATATTTTCAAAAGGGTTTGGGATATACAGGGAGCAGATAACGTTGCTTCAGGGCTTAGAAACCAATGCACGATCTTGAGATGTTTAGTGGTCTTATTTCAATTTCTGTAAGGAACACCCTCCACTCTGACATTCTGATAATTGAAGCATCACTAGTGTCTAAGAAAGTTTCACATCTAAAAGGAAATGAGTAAAATATTAGAGGATGTCTTTAAGATCATATAAAATGCATACTTGTGATCTCCAAAAATAATTGGTGATTAGGGAAACAGTAGAGTAGATGCCATGGTCCTGATGTCATTTTCCTAAGCCTAGAAGGTAACAAATTTGGGTAATAATAGTAAGTTAATTTTCATAAATAGTAGTTACAAATGATGGTTGCTCATGACTTGAACTGAATAGCAGATGGTACAGAAGGAGAGAATATTTTGTATGTTGAGTCAGGTTAAGAAATTATTTCATATTCCTACTTTATTGCGCATGGAAAAAAAACATAGTAAAAAAAGAAAACTCCATTTTCAATGCTGTTAAAAAGCAAAAAACTAAACAAAACACAACCCTCCACTTGTGAGACCTGTCTGTTAATAGGGAATTTCACCAAGTTGCATTTATTATAACAAGAAAAATTGAGTTACTGTCCAAGTCATTTGTTTTATGCTTAATATATCTCTTTAGTCTACCCTGCTGTCTGAGCTAAGCAGGGTTGGGTCTGGTTAGTCCTTGGATGGGAAACCACCTGGGAATGCTGGGTGAAGGCTTGAGAGAAGGACCCCACAGACCACACTCAAAACGATCAGCCATTGAAAACCCTATGAGTAGCAGAGGAGCACTGACATGGTGTTGGACATGGCCTTTCATGGGAAGATTCTATTTACGATGTAAGAATAAACTATCAACCCAGTCATTTATAATGTGGGAATCAGAAGGCCACATTACTTCTATAGAGGTACTTATAATTTTCTACTGGACTCATTCTTGTTAGAGTCTACAAAATCATCGAGAACATTTGTGTGCTGTGCTTCCTTCTTTATCTAACATTAATTCTTGCTCTTCTTCAAAATCTCGGAAGTTCCCAGTTAAAGACACATGAGAAGAAATTCTATTCCCAGGGATTTTTTAGTCTTAATTTTAAAGGTTATATTTTTTCATTTAAAAAATTGTCATGTTTGAATAAGTATTTGTCAAATATGTAAAAAAGAAAATGAGGTTAATTCTCCAAGTTTACTAGGAAAATACTATCATTTTAATTTTTCAATTTCATTATTTATATGCATATTTGGTAATATATATTACCTAATATGTATATTTGCTAATATATTTTCATTTATGAAGCATATTTTTTAAAAATTATATGACCTATCTTGAAGTTCAAGTAACTTTTAAAAATGGAAATAAAGAAAAATGGCAAAAATTAACTCCCTGATATAATCACCACTAATACTTTGATGAACCCTTTTTAAGGTCTGTAAGTACACACACAGGGCTGGGGTTTAGCTCAGTTGGCAGAATGCCTGCTCTACACTCTTTAACAATCCAGGTTTGATCCCCAGCATGGCAAAAATTGGACAAGGATGTGGCAGTCCACTCTCAAAAACAATCCTGAAACAATCAGCCATTGAAAACCCTATGAAGGTTGCTAACAAGTACACACACATGCATACATAGACTACTTCCATATAGAGCATATTATGTAATGGTATAGACATGATTCTCGTCTATAACTATCTTTTCTATTCAACATTATGTCTCTTTAGTTTTTTCTTGGGATAGGAGTGTTGAACCCCAGGCCTCACACATGCATTGCAAGCACTCTATTGCTGAGATATACCTGCAGGCCATTTTTACTTTTTATTTTGAAACAAGGTCTTGCTAATTTACACAGTCTCCTCTGGACTGAAACTCCCAATCCTCCTCCCTCCACCTCCCAAATCACTGGAATTACAGGCGTATGCCACCATACCCGGTTTAACAGTATGTTCCGAACTATATAGAGAACAATATTTTTAGTAGTAGCTTAAACATATTGCAATAAAGTTAAAAAGAGAATAGGTGAGATATAGTGAAAGTTTAGATATCCAAATAGAAGAGATATAAAATCTTTGCATGAGATTTTTCAAATATGTGGCTCTGTAAATTATTATCTTCCATTATGTAGTTTATTCACATTCATTCTTGCATAAAAGTATATATTCAACATAAATTCTGCTATTGGAGGTGCATTATTTTGTGTGCTAGACTAGATGATGGAAAATAAATGCAGCCTGCCCTTGAGACATATGAATCCATTGAAGAGGAAACAGAATTAAACATATTAGCGACCTATATAGAAACCATCAAGAGTACAAAGAAAAGTGGACAATACTTCCTAGAAGGAAAACGGTCAAAAAAATCTTAAAGAAGAATATTTGAATTGAACCTTGATCATGAAAGATGTTTGTTTACCTAGTGGATTTGTAAGACTCAGGGTAAGAGAAAGAAATATGGGACAGTTTTTGATATACAAATAATGTGCTTAGTAGATTTAATAAAACAAGGTCATAGGAGTATTAAATTATATGTACCAGTGACAGATAGACCTAAATTAACCTAATTAGTGAAACAGTTAATCTGATGAAAAAGACATTTTTCCAAGTTCAATTCCATTTCAGTTCATATGTGCTTTTTATCTTATTAGACATAGCCTCATCATATGCTCTACTGCTATGATGTTGATATTAGATACTCATTTCAGTAAACACAAGTATGTTTTAATTAAAATCCCTTCTGAGAAAATGGAATGTCACATTTTTAAATAGAATTTCAGGTTGCTATAGTAACTAATAAAACTGTCACTATTTATTCTAAATAATATAAGAAGCATCTTTAAAGATTGTAAATCATTTTCAAAATAGCCTGACCATTAGTTACTGATATTAAATTGAATTACATTAACAATTAGATGAATGTTTCATGTGTGAGAAGCTGCAGAAAATGTACAGGAAAAGAGAAAAAAATAGAAATATCTTCAAAAAGCTTGATGGATTAGATGGAGACAAATGTTTAATGCACTTTCCACAAAAGAGGAGATAGTTTCTTTTCACTGATCAGATCATCTGTTAAATTTAAATCATCCAATAAAAATATGATTTTTCTTCCTTCTAGTCCCATGGAGGTGTGTAAGTCACTGAAACATAAGGATAGTTAAGTGAGGGGAATAGTGAGTAGCAGGAGTTATATGTCCTGAAATTCTGGGGGGCTCTTCGGGTCAAATCCCTGCAGGAGTCCTTGTCTATTACAGACCTGTGACATTGGAAACAGAACTGTAAAACACCGTAATTATTTTTTTAAATAATGAACATATTTTAAAATATTTAAAATGCAATGAATATAATAAAGAGTCTCAGAGGCTTTCCAATATCTTTTGAAACCTAATATAGTAAAACTGAAAAATGTGTGATCATGTCTCTACTTACAGCGGCAGAGACACAGCATGAAAGAATCAAAGTCAGGAGATTATGGTCAAAAATACAAGTTTAAATGTTTAAAAGAATACTGACTAAAGTCTTTCAGTGCAAGTTCAAAATCTGAAAGCAAATTTTAATATTCATGAGTATTCATGTATCACTAACAGACAATAAGATTCTTACTCTCATTTTTTGGAAGTGGTATAATTGCTATATAGCACCTGGGGCTGGGGTTGAGCTCAATTGGTAGACTGCTGCTGCACACACTCTGAGGATACAAGTTCGATCCCCAGCACCACAAAAATGGGAGAAGGACATGGAAGTCCTACTGAAGCAATCTCCAAACAATCAGCTACTGAAAACTCTGTGAGGGTTACTATGAGTCAGGCCCCATGCAATCGCACCAAAAACCAACATTGTTGTTGTTGTTAGGTGCTGTCAAGTCGGTATACAACTCATAGCGACCCTATGTACAACAGGTGAAACACTATTGTCAGTGCTTCTCTGCTGTTCATATGATTTTCAATGGTTGTCTGATTTTTGGGAGTTGGTTGCCAGGTCCATCTCCCAAGCCTATAGCACCTGGTGTTCCTAGGTGGTCTCCCATCCAAGTACTCACCAGGCCAGACCCTGCTTAGCTTCTGAGATCTGAGGGGATCAGATGCCACAACAGCATAGCACCTAATAAACTTTGGTTCTCTTTTTTTGCCAAAGTTTTCTAACTTTAACAAGATTTAGAAAATCTTATCTTGACACAGAAGTTTACAGAGGAATGTTTTCACTAAAGGTTAAAATTTTGAAATATTGGAAGAATTAAAAATTCCTTTTTCTCCTAAAGTTGTTGTTGTTAGGTGCCATCGAGTCGTGTCCAACTCATAGCAACCTTTATAGGGTTTTTCAATGGCTGATTGTCTTGGGATTGCCTCAGGAGTGGGTTGCCACGTCCTTCTCCCATTTCTGTGGTGCTGGGAATTGAACTCAGGACCTCAGAGACTGCAGAGCAGCACTCTACCAACTGAGCTAAATCCCAGCCTTTCTCCTAAAGTAGAAGATCATATTTGAGAAAACAAAGTAATTGATTTCATCTATAAAATAATGCAATAAAGATAGCATGAGTTCCTTTGTCTTAATATTGATATCACTCATTATGATCACTGAGAAATTCTGCTTTGGTTTGGCAGGGTCCTCCAAAGGCCCATGTGTTAAAGGCTTAATGACCAATCTATGCCACTACTGGAAGGTCAAGAGACCTTTAAGAGGTGGAGCCTAGTGGAAGGAAGTTAGGTTACTGGGGGTGTGTCCTTAAAGGATATACTAGGAACTTAGCCTCTTCCTTTTTACTTCCCAGCCACTAAGCTTGAACAGAACTCCTTTGATACACAGTCCCACCGTGAAGCACTGTGCTTCCATGGGGACAAAGCAACAGTGCCAAGAAACTATGGAGTGAAACCTCCAAAACCATGAACTAAAATAAACTTTCTTCCTTTTAAGTTGATTTATCTCAGTGTACGTCACAGCAATGAAAAGCTAACACAATTTCCATGTATGTTGTTTTGCTTTTATTACTTTTATATTTACCAGAATAGTAAGAAAAAGTATATTTTATTTTGACATTTAAATAACTAGAACAATGTGGTTGAAAATCCTCCTTACATTTTAATGTTTTTCAGGGTTAGTCATTTATCAGTGAACTTTCCTAGAATTAATTTATGATGAAATGGCACAGAAATACACATTTGTTATTGACTATATCTCTGTAAAATATTTTACACAATTGCTGGACACCATGGTGCATGTGTATAATCCCAGATACTTGGGGCACTGAGGGAAAAAGATTGTGAGTTCAAGGCCAGAGGCAGCCTGTGCAATTTAGCAAAACTCTGTCTCAAAAAATAGAAAACAGGGGGCTCAGGATACAGCTCCCTGGTAGAGTACTTTCCTACCATGAATAAGGCCCTGCATTCAACCCCCAGTAGTAAAACAGATTTACATGATAATTTGGAATAGGACTGTGATTTTTAAGTATAAATTTGTTGAATTTATATTTTTCTCCTTAGTTTTGGGAAAGTACCTACTGTATATTGTTGTTGTTGTTGTTAGGTGCCACCGAGTCAGTGTCCAATTCACAGCCACCCTAAGGACAACAGGCAAAACACTATTGTTAGTGCCCTTCTTCTATTTATAGGGTTTTCAATGGTGGACTGATTTTTTGGGGAGTGGGTTGCCGGGTCCTTCTCCCACTTACTGGATAGCATGTGTTTTCTTATAGAAATTAGAGTTAGTAGGTACAATCAGAAGATAACCTTAATTTATATTCTGCCAGAGATTAGGAAGAATTGCTGTGAACAGACATGAAAGTGATATTTTAAAATGAAGGATATATAAATTACCAATATGTAATAAAATAGTAAAATGAAATAAAATTATGTCTATTCATTAGCTAAAAATGATCCAAGAAACAATTGTCAATAAATAAAAATGTTTTGTGTATCAACAATTAGTCTATGTTCATTCTAGCATTCCAAAGGAGAGAAAAGTTCCTTTTCTTAAAAATTAGCTTTTGCAATGTTAAAGGTCATGTCAGCCTTTCTCATCACCGGGACTAGATACTAGACAGAAACAATATAAGTAGGGAAATATTTATTTTGGCTCACAGTTTCAGTGAATTCAGCTCATGGTTGCTTGCTCCCATGCTTCTGGGCAGAACATCATGGCAGCAAGAGTGTGTGGAAGAGGCTCTTTTTCACCTCATAGCAGAGAGGAAGCAGAAAGAGAGAGAGAACAAGGCCAGGGACCAGAGACCCCTAAGGATCCACCCTCAGTAACGTAATTCCTCCAGCTGGGCTCCAAAAAGTTTCCAGAATATTGCCATCAGATGGAGACCAAAGTCAACAAATGAACTGTGGGGAACAGTTAATATTCAAACCATAACAGATTGTTACCTTGATATTTTGAGGTAGTAATATTCAGAGTGCAGAGGCCTGCAGCCATAGCACCTTGGCATCCAATCTTGCCTAATCTCAGAAGCTAAACAGGGTCAGCCGGATTAGTCCTTAGATGGGAGACCTCCTGGGAATACCAGGTGCTACAGGCTAGAGAGAAGGACCTGGTAATCTGCTTCTGGAACAATCCTGTATTGAAAACACTATGAATAACATAGAAGCACTAACAATAGTGCCGGGCATCACACAGTGTAGGAGAGTGTTTTGTTTTGTTGTTCATAGATAGGGTCACTATGAGTCAGACCAGACTTAATGGCACTTAACAACAACAACAACAAAAATGTACAGAGCATAAAAATCAAGTGCTACTATTAGAAAAATTTGAATTTTAATGCCATATTCATTGCATATATAGTGAATATATTGCTTAATCTCTATATATCCCAGTTTCCTCCACTGTAAAATGAAGATAATTAATAATTATAAGAAATTAGTGAGATAATATACATGATACTTTTAGCAAACATTGTGTAATGCTAATGGCAAGGTATCAATATATATTATCATTATGCTTATATTTCTTTGTTGTTGTTGCTGTTGTTAGGTGCCATGGAATTGGTATCTGACTGATAGCGACCCTGAGTACAACAGGCGAAACACAATTGTCAGTGTTTCTCTGCTGTTCATAGGGTTTTCAATGGCAGATTGATTTTTGGGAGTGGGTTGCTGGCTCTGTCTGCCAAGCCTACAGCACCTGGTCTTCCCAGGCAGTCTCCCATCCAAGTACTAACCAGACCCAACCCTGCTTAGCTTCTGAGATCTGATGGGATCAGAGGCCACAGAGCTACGGTTGCAGGTCTATATTTCTTTACATTTTTCTTTTTTTTGCATACAGTGTTATACTTAATTAATATAATTTATTTCATACTTCTACCTCCTTTGAAAATTTTACTTACTACTGTTTTTAAAGCCAAAGGTAAGATTTCAGGAAATATGCATCACTTTTATGTGCATTTCTATTGTTATTGTAGTTAGGTGCCTATGAGTCAGGTCCTACTCCTAAGGATCCTGTGTACAACAGACGAAAATGCTATTTGAAACTGTGCCATGCCAAGCATTATGTCAGTGCTTCTCTGATACTCATAGTGTTTTCAATGGCTAGTTGTTTCGGGAGTGGGCTGCTGCCTCCTTCTTCCAAGCCTACAGCACCGGTATTCCCAGGCAATCTATAATCCAAGGACTAACAAGATCTGTTCCTGCTTAGCTTCTGAGATCAGACAAGATCGGATGCTAGGGTGTTATGTTCCCTAAATAAGTATAAATTTTTCTAAATGTTGTTGTTGTTGATAAGGGCTTTGAGTTGTGTCTGACTCAAAGTGACCCTCAGAGGGTGTTCAATAGCTGATTGATTTGAGATTGTTTCAGGAGTGGACTGTCATATCTTTCTCTTTTTATGATGCTACGGAAAAAACAACATATGCATTCATGCTTTTCTCAAGTATATTATAATATAATAAATAATCAGTTTATTCCTCATTATATTTAAGTAATTTGGGTGGACATAGGGAGGAGGGAACAAAATGACTGTAATTTCCTTAATTTCCTTAGTTTAAAAAATATTTGTACATTCTGAGTGCATATTTAAGACAAAATAGTGTGTATTTATATCATAAATGCCCTGAAGAATATACTAAATTCAAAATGATAAAATTTTCATGATAATTTTAGTATACTATATTTTACAAATACCATATAGTCTGTAATAAAACACTGATGCTAGTTAACATGAATAATTATATGATTCACCTCTAGACTTATATAGCAACCATTTTCTTCTAAACACTTATCAGTACTTTAACATATCTGAAGAGGTGTTAGCAAATTTCTGGGTGCTTAAATCCCTATTTTATAAACTATTTGGGGAAAGAATTCGTGAGAAACCAGAGAAAACCTTTCCAGAAAGGGCTTACCATATATATATTTTGCCACATAATTATCCCTATCTGCACACATTTATCACCTCCGTGTACTCTGGTTTCTATATATAGTACTATGTATTTAAAAACTATTTTTAGGTCTCAGAATGAGTTCATGAGTTCTGTTATAAATTTTTCAAAACAGATTATTAGAAATTCCCAAAATATAAAATGCCTTTTTATCTAACTTTGATGTTCATAGTTACACAATTGGATTAAATTGAATTGCATGACAGATTCTTAAAGTCTTGTTTTCAGAGGCTTAGATTCACACTCTAGCTTTATTATTAATAGTCTGTGGGACACTGAGCCAGTTTCAAATGGCCTAAATCTCTGATTCCTCCCGGTAGTAGGGATAATAGCATTCTCTGCCCTGCTGACCCCAAAGTTTTATTTAGTGCAATTATAATATTGGGTACTACAAATGCATTGCTTCCAAGTTGGGAGTGGTGGTGCATAATACCAGACTCTGGAATCTGAGGCAGGAGGAAGTTCTAGAACAGCTGGGGCTACACAGTGAGACATGATTCAAAAAACCAATAAAGAAGTACACAAAGTAATAAATGCATTGCTTCATTTCTAATCTCATATTCTTCATGTTCATCAGAAATTTCACCAATTGATATTAAACAACAAATCCCAGATTTTATAAAGCCAGCCTTTGGTGGCAAAATATATAGCCTTTTTCCCACTAGTTTTTTCATTAAAAACAAAACAAAATGAATTTTATGTCAACAAGTGTTAACTGATATCCTTTTCTGTAGGCCTGATTAGTAAATTTAGAGAGGACTAAAGCTGCCAAAGGCAGAACTAGGGCAGCATCCATTAGTGCTTTTAGCATAATTTATAAATATGGATAATTTTGTTAATCTTATTATTCATTAAATTGCCTGGGGTGTTTTCAGGCCTGATCCTTTGAATCTTAATTGAATATCTATGCCTTGTCCTAAATTGGATTTATGTCTCAACTGGGCAGATACTTTTGTGTTTCTTGTTTTTGACATAAATCTTATAAGTAAATAAAAAATGTTTAGGAATTCTTTGGTGGGGTTATTTCTGGCCATTTTTCTTCTGAATTATCTTTTGTGATGCCTAACATGTGTCTGACTTTTAGTAAACTATCCTAGCATGGCAAAAATGGGAGAAGGATGTGGCAGTCCTCTCCCAAAGAGATCCTGAAAGGATCAGACATTGAAAATTCTGTGAGGGTCGCTATGAGTTAGACTCATCTGGATGGCACCTAACATCAACAAACAAACAACATGTACAATTACCTAGTGTGAGTGTACTATTTCCTGATAGACGTTAACCAATGTAGACTATTAAGGATAGGAGGCATAAGGGAAGGGAATCTACTGATTATGAAGGACTTTCATTTCACTAAAGGAATAATGACTTTATTATATACCTCTAGAGGCCACTGAAGTTTTTTTTTTTTCTTTCATTCTCTGTACTTAGGTTTGAACCAGGGCTTGCACATGCTAGGAAAGCACTCTAGCACTGAACTGCCCCTTAGCCTTCTTTTTCACTGTAATTTTTATTATGATACAGGTCTCACTAAGTTATATAGGATGTCACTGATCTTGAATCTGCAATCCTCATGCCTTAAGTTCTATAGTAGCTGAGATTATAGGTGTGCACCATGGCACACAGTGCACTGAAGGTTTTTAATGAAAAGAGAAGCATTTTCAGTGGATAGAACAGGAGATGATCATTTTAAGAGAAATACACCAGAGTCAAAGAGAAATACCACGTTTTCACTAATATGCAGAAGCTAAATCAACCTTAAAATTGCCCTTTAACATATATATATATGTATATGTGTGTGTGTGTGTGTGTGTGTGTGTGTGTGTGTTAAAGGGAAATTTTAAGGTTGATTTAGCTTCTGCATATGAATGAAAACTTGTGATATTTCTCATATATATATATACACACACACATATACATATACTTATATATATATACATATATATGCGTGTGTGTATTTATTGTTGTTATTCAGCGGCTGATTGGTTTTTCAGGATTTCTTCAAGAGTGGATTGCCATGTCCGTCATACATTTTTTCAGTTCTGGGAACTGAACCTGTGTCCTCAGAGAGTAGGGAGCAGCACTCTACTGATCTAAACCCCAGTCCATCCATATATATACAAAATTATGTGTATCCAAGATTCAAGATTGGAAAATACAGGGTACTTATCTAGAGTAAGGAGAAGATTAGTGTGAGAGGGAGATGCAGCAATATAGGAGGGTAATGAGAGAAAGAACAAGTACAAAGTACATGAAGCAGTTGTGCGAAAAACTCCTGAATGAAACTTATTATACTGTTTACAAATTAAATAATAATAATAACAATAGTGGAAATGAAAAGAATAGCATTTTCAAATTCTGTACTTATCCTCAGAATAATACCCCAAGTGCTACAGCAACTCAGTACATCAAGAGATTCTGAAATTTCACAATTGAGTTTGAGTCCAGTAGATTAATAAAACCCAAATGAATAGATAGCTTGCCTACACCATTTTATGGACTACTGTCAACCTATGTTTCATCTAGAAGGAGATAGATATTGAAAATAAGGCTTATTGATATTAGTCTTCCCTTGAGAACACCCCAAAGCCCCTCATACAAAGAATTATGAGCTTCTGTTATTAGTATACTTTGTCATATGGTCATGATTACATCCTTTCTTTGTTGTATTATCTCAAAAGTATTAGCTGAAACACTCTTAACATCTTACTTTCACTGCATTTGCAATATTGTTCTTTTTTTCTGAGAGGTTGTTACAAACTTTCTAGCCCATCTATTTTATTATACAATTTTTCTTACACACCTTTGTCAGCTAGAGATTTCTCAGCTTATTCCTATAATTGTTCTTGTTGTCTATTCTGCTCAAGGAAGATACCATCTTGCCATAGCATTCAAAGGCACCTAATTATAAGAAAGCTGAATGAGGTGAGACAAAAATTTCCATTTAAAATTGTGTGTCTGTGGTATATGGAGGGCCAAAATATTTATTTACATGAAGTCAGTCTTTTTTTTTAAAGCATAGTTTGTGTGTGGTGGGAAAATAGGAGGATGCTATTTCAGTAGCACAGATAAGAAAAATTAAGTAAGTATGGAGGGTGAGTAGAGAAGGAATTTAAAAAATAGTCACAAAGAGGAAGCGCTGGATAAATGTGGAAGATGATATTAACAGATGGGGATGATTCTAGCTTGAGTGAGTGGGTGAACTGAAAGAACATTGAAAGTGGAGTAGGTTTTGAAACAATTAGTTTAAGTTATTGTTTCAATATTCCTAACTTGATATGACTGATAAAATCCACGTGGAGGTGTTCAATAGACATTTGGGAATATTGATTTGAAGTTCAAGAAAGAGGTAAATCTTAGAACTGTGAATCAGATAGGTAGAGCCATTTGAATAGTTGATCTTTCCCTGAAAGGGGGAATTCAATGTAAACAGTGGTGAGGACATAGCAATAGAAATCACAGTGGCTCTCTGCATAAGAAGTTTTAGTGCAAACTGAAAAAGATCAGTCAAAGAAATAACAGAAAAACCAGAAAAAAGTGCTATAGTGAGAGATTTTACAATAGAGTAGGTATGTCACTACACAGAGGTCAAGGAGAATGAAGTCTGTTTCAGGAGAAAGGCACTGACTGAAACGGAGCTCTGCAAAGACCGTATTTATTAAGGTGTTCCTTCTGATGAACATCTGTGGCATATGTCCTAAATTGGATGAAATGCCCAGATTTGTCTTTCCATGCAGACAAGCCATTCAATGTGATAATTTTGTGCTCTTTGCAGCTGAGGCATCTCTGAATGGGCTGATCACATTCCTACCAGTTGGGGTTACACGCCAAATGCCTCCTTGAATCAATGTAGATTGATTCTATACAGTGTCCACCGCAGAGGGAAAAAAGTGAAGGAAAAACTTGAAGCCACTGAAACTGGAAGATTGTTATTTGAAGCCTTATGTTAAAACTAAAGCCATCATTTGTCAATTGTTAATATAAATCTGGAGAGAAAAAATAAACACAACAGTTGAGATAATACCATTGAAGGCAAAACAAAAAAAAAGTCATGGGCATCAAGAAAAGAATTATAGAAATAAGTCTTGGAGAAAAGGAAGAAAAACAACATATGAGGACTGTATATACAGAAACATATCCATGCTAAAAGACAGAAGTAAAGAAAAATGATGATTAGGGACCAAATAAGGATCTGTAAACCCAAGATTATAAGGTTAATTAGGAGATTTTCACATTAGTGCTTAAAAGTTTAGCTGTTTGTTCACTGCTTGCTTGCCTAAGGCATTATTTCTACCATGATTTTTCCTGCCCTTTAAGTCTTGCTCCTGGTTCTTATTGATGTTTTAAAATTTCAATAATATGTTACACTAAGAATCTTTTTGCTCATTTACAAATTTTCTTTTTTTTTTTTTCTTTTTTTCCCCCATACTTGGGGGTTGGACTTAGGGCCTCAAGCATGCTTTGTAAGTACTTTACCATTGAACTTCACCCCAAGCCCATTTTTAATTTTTTCTCTTGAAACAGGGTCTTGCTAAGTTATGCAGGCTGCCTTTGGCCTTGAACCTGCGATGCTTCTGCCTCCACCTCCTGAGTTGCTGGGATTACAGGCACTAGCCACTGTGTCCTCCTGCTTGCAGATTTTCTAATTCCAGTCTCTATTTCTCTATCCAGTACTTCGACATGATTCTGGACAATCGTGTTGTTCATCTAGTTCTACATTCACAATTTCAGTTTGACCATCATCTCTGAGGCTTTTTGTCTTGTTTCACTCACCCCATGCCTGCCCTCATTTTCTATAGTATGATACAGCATGTTTAAAATTTTTCTACTTCCAGCTTCTGGTAGAGAACAAAGCAAGGAAGCATTTACCAAGCATCCATACTGTGTTTGGCAGAGTAGTTGAGGTTCCACATTATTTCTGCCTTGGTTGTTTCCTTTTTATTATTTGCAGAATTTAAGAATTATACATTAGTCTCTGTTTTATAGGTGAGAAACCTGATGTGCCAAAATACTAAGTAACTTGGCCTATCCTATAAATTTCTGGTAACTATCATATCTCAGGTTAAATTGATAAATGACATAATGATAAATGGCCTATTTCCAACATACTGTACTGGATCTCATGTACTGTTCGTGGGATTATAAACTGGTATTTCTTTCTTCTGAGTCTCTCATATATCATTCCAATCAGACCTTCATTTTCACTACTCCAGGGAGAGTGCCCTTATAAAGGTCACTGATGACGCACATTGCTAAACCCTAATGATAAATTTTCCGTTATCATTGAGGTGACCTGTCAGCAGCATTTGACAAAGTTGACTGCTATGTATTCCTTAATATAATTTTATCATAAGCCTTCTGGATACCATACTCTCATTTTTTTCTTTACTAATTACTTGCTTTTGTTCCTTCTTACTCATCTCTCTCTACTCCTTGATCTTTTAATGTTGAAAACCTTAATTGCTTGATTCTATTAACTTCTTTCCCTACAATTACTTCCTTATCCAGGATATTCCAATTTCTCCCTGATTTACGTCTTTGGCCAAGACTTCTCTCTCTCTCAAACCCCAGATATTAGCATAAAACTCTATCACTTGATATCACTTGGAAGATTTACTTGGATGCCAAAGGGATATTTTAAATTTAGATAAACAACCCCAAACCATGCTTTGATCTTGCTTCTGCAAACTGTTCTCACCCTAGATCTGTCTTTTCAGGTGATGACAATTCAAACTTCCAGTAGCTCAGGCCAAAAATATTGAAGCTGTCTTTTATTTCTTTTTATCTTATAGAATATACTTTCTCTTGGAAAATCCTTCTGTGTCCCCCTTTTAGATGTGCCAAAATCAAACCACTTTCCAATGTTACAAGTTTGACTCAAAATCACTCTTACCTTTCACCTGAATTTTCAGGAGCCTCTTTACTGGTCTTCCTTCCTCTCTTTATCCCTACACAGTACAATCCCAATGTAGCATAAAGTGTAGTCCTTTTAAAATATTAGTTAGAAGTATCTGTCATCTTTCCCAAACCCCATTTCATTTATAATAAGACCCAAAGTCCTCATGATGACTGACAGATTCCTATATGATCTGTGCCACTACAGATGCCATCATTTTTCTGGCTTCATCTCCTATTTGGTCACTCCTTCTGCTACAATGGCTATTTTTTTTTTTATTAGAAATTTTTAATGTACATCATAATGTGATTCATTTTGACATGCTTTTCGTTGTGACAATTTTCATATATGCAATTTGATAAGCATGATTCATATAGGTTACCCCTTACCCTCCTCTATGTTTCCCCCCTCCCCCCTTCCTATCTAAGTTTCCCATCCAAGTCTTCTCTATCTTTTACTATATAGTATTTTT